>JANQDE010000004.1:3788722-3928930 GCA_037157785.1 Cephalotes varians
GAATGATCACAAGTCAGATAGAAATTGTCTTCTTTCGTTAATTTTCTCTGTAATAATAATACGCACAAAATATTCTACGGAATGATCTCACGCGTGATATGCGTTAATTCCGTTCTGTTCAATCGATTTTACGTAAAAATCAGTGCAAGTACACACGAGAGTAAAGAGACAATGACGCACGCCGACGACGTTGATCTGGCATAACAAAATGTTCTAAATTTACCGGTGGCTCTTGACGAGGTGGTGGGCGCGCACTATTCGTGGCCCTAATCGACGCGATTTTGCGCGGGCGAATGGCGCTATTTCAAGCCGCCACGCAACCACCTGAGCCACCCAGCATCCCCAAATACCCGGGATGACTAGTACTACAACGAGCGTCAAATGTTTCCCTATGCTGCCGATGAGTCAGTCAACCGATGATGTGCGATTTTTGGCAGCGCGTGCCGCTTCTCGTTCTCGCTCGGTCGTCATTCCTGTGTTGTATATCTTTTATTGATCGACGCGCGAGACGCAGATTGCGTACGGAAGATAAATAAAAACTCGCGTGCGATAACAAACACGACGGCACGACCGGTGGTCTCGGGAATTCTAGATTGACGTGAGATGTAAATTAAGATGTTTTCGTGGATGACGCTATACGTAAAATTACGAAAAGCGGACAATGCGATATGTTCTGGCACGAGACCATCCACAATTTTGGATTCCTTTGGAACGATGCGCTTGAACGTCACATCGTGAATTCTTGGTACGAAAGTATTTAAAAACTTGAAAAAAGAATCGAATAACCTAGAATTTTATTATCTTTGTTTGAGGAAAATCAGATTTGAAAGAAACATATTTAAGAGGATTTAAAAATGTTTATTCGTACCATTAAAACGGAGATCTGTTTGAGTGTGTAATATTTAACACAGGCATTGGTATTAATTATTTAATATCTAATAACGCGTATTCTATTATTTAAATATTCTTATTATTTAATTCTGTCTTATTTACAATTAATGTAAAAAATAATGTAATATTTACAATTTTAATATTCATTTATGTGTTTGGTATCCTTAAACAACGTGTGGCTTTAATGCGTTTTTAACCCATTTTTCTCTAATTATCTTTCGTCGCTTTAAAAAGACATTTAAAATTTAACAAATTTTTAAAAATATTGGCGACGATTTCAAGGGAACGCACGGTGAAAAATATGTCGCAAAGAAGCGTGCTCCACGCTTCTCACGCTTTGTATCGTCGTTTATGCGAAACAGCCGCTGCAGGCGATGTATTTTAAATCGCTCCTGTACCGCGGCAATCGCTATTACGTACTTTGGTACTGGCTACGCGAGCGGGTGAGTCACGACGACTCGCGACGACTCGCGAGGCTTTCGCACGTTTTTGCGCGACACGTTACCGAGATCGTTGATTAATGATCGTTTCCGGTAGATACGAGCATTTACTTCGGCCTTTCAGAAGCTTGTATTGCAATGATGAGAGCGTTATTTCCGATTATGACAGTCGCCGCGACAGAATTATCTACATCGGATCGACGCGAGTGTAATTTAATTACGAAACCCTTAACGAGATAAGATCTGCGAGATCACTGAAGTATTCGGTGACTATTCAAGATGGAAAAAGTCGGAGATAATCTTTTAGATGTCATCGAAAATTAAATATCGGTAAATGCAGAGTTCTAAGGGAAAATTGCGGAAAAAGAATAATTTTCTTCAAACAGTTATATTAATGGCTAACCAGCGGCGTTTCTAAAATCACTGCCTACAGGCTATTACCTACGCTATCCATCATAAGTCCATGGAATGAGGCTTAAGTTCTTCTTGCATATACTTCAGAATGAAATCGCCGAGGCAATTATCGAACAAAAGCATAATTTATGTTGCTCAATGTTAAATGTTCCAGCGAAAAATAAATAATCGTGTATCCAACAATTTCTGCCAATTCTTCTTTTATAAATGGCAAAGGATCGATCGCCGTGTTGATAGAGTCTCAAGCATGTCAAGTCAATGTCAAAGAATTTGAATTAAATTGAACGAATGAAGTCATGTGGCGATCGTAAAGTATAATATTAGGAAAAAATAGATATATGTATATATTCGCAAATTGTAAATGAGTGGACGGACTGCTGCGATTTTCGATAAGAACTCGGCGATGAAGCGACCAAAAGTAATAATGATACAGCCGCGGGACTTTCTAAAAACGAACACATTCGATGGTCTCCAAGGAGTATGCAAATTTATTGGCGCGGAGGCGTAGACGCGAATTTACTATCACGTGGAGAACTGTGCATTTTAACTACAATTTATATCGTACTTCCTCGTTTCAGCGACCTTTTAACGCGCAGTTCTGTTACAATGAGCACTTACGCGAGGGACACACGTCTGAGACCGCGCACCATCGTGGTCGGTATATCGCGATCATAATTGCCGCTCCACGCCCGAGAGAATTTGACTTTTTCGAAAGAGAACCTAATGGCATCCAACCTCGTGCGTTACGCTCGTGCGTGAAAGGGTACAAACTCGTCCGCGCTCTAAGTCGGTACGCTTCTTTTTTAACAATTCTCTATTAATAAAATGATCGGGGCAGCGGAAAAAGATTTACCACGTGAAGAAGTTACAAAAGCGTAATGCAAGCAAATATTAATAAACAGCGATAACGTCAGGACAAGGCCTAAGGTAATAGGTGGGAAAAGATTGAACTGACTAAAAATATAATTGCTTTACGAACCGCGGATGTGGATACTTTATATAAAATTTCTGTTAAAAATATAACGTTTAAAATAGGAAATATATGATAAAATAGAAGAAAGAGGATAAGACGCGCATGAAATCAGGAAGCAAAAAAAGATATGCCTTTTACTCTTTTCCATCACGGAAAAGTTGTATCTGATATTTTTAAAGTTATTATCAAGATGAAAAATATTTTTATATCACAAATTTGTAGTTTTTATGTACACAGATTAAATTCCAGACACATGATCATGATACATAATAAAGTATACATGTATGTGTACAAAATAATGTTATACGCTTCGTCAAATTTTCTTCAACTTGATCTTTTCTTAGAGACATTTTCTTATTCTTTTTAATTTTTATTATTAAAAATATCGTGGTAATTTTTTAATATTAAAATGAATTCGATTATAATTAGATACAAAATCAAATATGTTTAATGAATTACGTCCCCGTACCTCAAGATTTAATTTCCAAAAGAGGTTCCATTTTCAGTCATTTGTAATTTGAGAATGATTGGATCTCTGAACTTCTTGTCAAGAAAACCCTCATTCAAAATGATGGAAGAATTCCTAAAATAAAAAGTAGTCTGGTAAAAGTTCGAAGCGCGCGTCCCGTAATAGATAATAATTAGCAGGAGCTCTCGTTCGCTTCTGTCGAGGGGGTCGACGTAAAAAAATCCGCTTGGAAGCGCGATTCCTGAAACAAGAATGATGCATCGATCCGAAATGCGCGTTTCACGCGAGAGATGGTCGTAAGTCCACCCAGACAATCCTCCCGAGACTATTTTTGCACCGTGGCCTATCGATTTCTGGGATCCTCTCCTTCTCGCGCACTATAGCCCGTGTACTTGGACGTCAACGGTGGCTAACGTATAACGCGTAGTTAACCCCCTTCGTCTTGTTCCCGCTTAGTCTTATCGGTCGATGCTGACGTAGATGCTTCATACGTCTATGAGCCATTCATAGATGATAACAACTCACCAACACGCGCGCGTGCCGGCGTATTTTTATCGCGCTATAGCGCACCGACGTACAAATCCATGAAGCTATGGCGTAAAAATACATGGGAGCAACGTGTCGGTTCCGCGATTATCGTGACGATTCCTATGCGAGGTCGCTGAATATAGCATCTTCCGTATGAGTCCACACGGATCGTTAAATCGCACGCGTAAGCGGGTCGATTTTTTTTCTTTCTTCTGCCAGGCGTGTCGTCGCGACACCCTTCGCTTAGCATTTACGTTTGCAAGGGTGCGTCCCGTAATGTTATCGTCGATTGTTATCACGTGAACCGAACATGCGTCCTAAAATTTCTTGGATACGCACGACTGATACGGCATCAAAAACGAAACGCGATTATACGAATATTTAATGCGTTCTGCACTGGA
Source organism: Cephalotes varians (assembly GCA_037157785.1). NCBI lineage: Eukaryota > Metazoa > Arthropoda > Insecta > Hymenoptera > Formicidae > Cephalotes > Cephalotes varians. The sequence goes on from JANQDE010000004.1 coordinate 3,792,839, forward strand.
CCGTAGCAACGTCATTTCTTCGTGTCTCTCAATTTTCTTACTTCAGGAAGTTCGTAAGTTGTGTAAATTACTGTTAAGTGAGATACAGCGAACTTTCACGACTTTTTATTTTTTCATAATCGTGTACATGGAAGCTTCAAGATTATGTCGATTCTGGAATTCCCATGATGTATCCTCTCAAGCAAAGTTTGTTTGAGAGTAACATTAATCGCGTGACACTAATTGAGCCTCTCATCAATTTTTTCTGCTTTTTATTTTAAGTTGATCAATTTGGCTTCTTAGAAGCTCGATATTTAAGTAATTCGAGAGAGAATACGTCAAGTAAGTAAAGTGCTATTCGGTAATTGGTGTATATAATATTGTGCGAAACAATTGTGTACAGTGGCACACTCAAAGTATAATATCTGATTTTACGCTCCGTTGAATGAGAATAACAGATATAGTAAGACGTCAATTATCTGGATCAGTCTGAGAGATAAGGAATACACCTGTTATCGATTAGTCTCAGCAAATAACATTTATTTTCAAATAAAATTTTATCGAAAAAAAATGAAAATTATTTTTCTTCTTAAACTTGAAAACAATGCAAGGAAATGTAAAGAAAATCTGAGTTAATGGTTGAAAAATTATTCTTTTATTAACGACAGTTAGCTGTGTCTTTAGAAAAGAAAAACTTTAGAAAGTATCGATTAAAAATCTCGCTAATCTTAACTTATTTAAAGAATATCCGATTCGTCAATGGACACGATTATTGATTATCGATATTTAATTTCGCATTTTTCCTCTTGAGGAAGAGGCTTATCTTGTAGCACATTATTTGTTTAGTTGCTGAAGAATTTTATTGTGTCGTTAATCGATTTCACGTTACTGATATCTGCAAGAATATCTGGTTCGAATAATTATCGGTATGACATTTCGACATTTATTATACGAAGAGCGAAGTTGACTACTCTCATTTTAATCGCGTCGCGTGATTATACTTTGATAAAGGCGCTTGTGACGCAATATCGACGTTTGCACCTCTTACGTTATCATATACGTAATTTAGTTTATGATAAAAATTTTACTGTATTTTACGATCGATTGTCAGGGTGAGTATACGTCAGCTTTGACGTATACGATAAGGTTGTGATGACGATTCGGCATATACCTGTGCCCTGTGTCACGCGATGTAAGCGTAATGAAACAATAATTTTATCCGACGATTGTTTTATTTTAATCTAAATATATATAGCTCTAGTTTGACAATCATGCTAGATTATCCTCCAAAATATTTTTTCTTAATTATTGGTTTCTTATTTTGGTAAAGTCGGCGATAGGTTAAATGCTGAAGATTACTGTCGAAGGTGATGAAAAGAATACTTTCAATGGTTCGATGGAACGTTATAATTACGTTAAATTAACATTATAAATTTTATTTCACAGAACGTGTACTCACGTCGTGTACTGTTCGCCAGTCGAATTCCTGATTATTTTGTTGTGATTTGTTACGCGATTTCTCCTTCATAAAGCTTATCTTGGCTTTCTATCTATTTTTTCTCTCGAGAATGCTTTAAATTTTAAATAATAATGTTTTCAACGTGTTTAACTATCTATCCAGCCCATGCCGGGTGTATCGATCTATCACAAATCGATAGTGTACGATTATAAACATCTATGTATTGGGAAACGATGTAAGTAGTATCGTAATAGTTTAATCATATGCAGTCTAACGAAAGTTGATAATCGTTGGTTTATTTCTTCTAACAATTTGTGTGTTTATCTCTGTACTTGTCTCTTTGTCGATTCTCTTTTTCGATTTTTGCTGGGCGAACAGCTGTAGCGAGCATGATAAGTATGGGTGTGTATTATATAATTCTTCTATGCGACGACGCGAAATTTTTATATTGCATCGCCGCACTTATTTCCTTCCGGGGATTATCTTTTACAAGATTTCTTGAGAAAAATTTCACATCACTGATAATAAGAGAAAGGCCAATTGTGATTATTGTCCTCGATCGTACATAAAGGAATTCTTAGATATAAAATCTCTGAGATATAAAATCTTGATAATAATAAGATAAATAATAGGTCAATAAGAGTTAAATCGTATGATGCGTAAATTTTTTTAAGAATTGATTGGTTTGCTTATAATTAAACGATCTTTTTTTTCTTTTCTAAATCTTGTAAAAAAAAAAATTGTTATTTTATCACATGCTTAATGCTTAATATACTTTTAATTCCAAATGCATCAGTTTTAATCGATAAATATTTAATATTACAAAATTATTTATATTGATGAATTTTTTCCTCAGTATCCTCGAATTTTGAAAAACACTTCTGCGGAAAAAAGCCAATGTCTATAAACTGACGCGTTGCGAAGAAATTTCGTGGTTAAACGCAAAACGTATCATAAAAATTAATGCGCGCAGATACCTTCTGCTAAAAACTTTTATGCGCGACTCTGCGAGAGAAAGAAGAGAGAGCACGTGCAGAACCAGCATTATTAAAAGGACGTCAATGAGAGCCGGGCATCTAGAGAAAGAGAAAGAGAGAGACAAAGAAGAAAGAGGGAAGGTGACTCGTTCCCTTTTATCCGCCCACTGTGGGTTCGTGTATGATGTACGATTTCCTGTCTTACGAATCCATACAATAATAACGAAATGTCAGGAGTGTATATGCGATTTGCTATGCGTTACCATACGAAAGTACGACACTTTAGATAATGACCTACGCAGAGCGTGCGCTTTAATCCGTACGCGAATGGAAAAAAAGATTTTTCTTTCACAGAAAACGAAGAGATCCGCGATAAACAATACTTTGAAACAAAAATGTGGCGCGCAACACGAAAGCGTTTTCCTCTATGGCGAATCAGATTGGACGTGGACTATTGATGTTCATAAATCTCCACGGACTTCGAATGTTCTTTAAATGAGGACCAGCTATCACCGGACTTTTAACCGTTTTAACCGTCGGCAGGAGGCGTTTCGTTCCCTTGTACAAACTTGACCTGGTGATATAACACGCCCAATTCAGCGAGACTACCGACGGCGCGTGGAATTAAGAGTTATCGGTTCTTCAATATCTTTCCCGGCTCGTGCTGGGCTCTCAATATGCGCGCTCTTTCTCCCTTTCGTCCTTTTTACATATTGTCTTTCGCAGCGGCGCCGTTTAAAGAACATTAAACCCAAAAGAATCTGTAAGATAATAATGCATGGTAGATTATAATCTTTCGATCCAAGAGCCATAGACTACCGTTTTTAAATTATTTCGTACGATGTACAGAAGATGTTTGAAGAAATTTGCAAAAAATCAGTACATTCTAGAGATATATTTCATATGATAAATGCGTGTTTCCAAAGTATACATCGAAATTGCTTTTATTCTCTCTTTCTACAAGTCCGTGCGATAGTTTTTGTATGTATTATAATAATATATCGAAATCTTGTTAGGTTCCTAAATGCCGATTCAATTTCTAACGCACGCTAGATTGCGACTTTATCTTTTGTCAAGTTATAAATATATTAATGAAAAATTGCTTTTTGTAAAACTACTTTCGATAAACTTATTTACACAAATATTATAAAAATATTATAAAAAATGTGTCATGTATAAAAGTTGTTATATAATGTTTTATTGCGAGTTTCTAAGTCAATTCACATGAAAATCATCGATCTCAGTTGCCATCGATAACAGCGATTATCCGACGGTAAGATTTAAAATCGCGCGTAAACTCATATCTTCAACATAAGTTCGAAGTTTTATCGGTTATAAAGCATTCGAATTTTTGCAAATCCGAGAGTATAAATATTATACAATATTCCTTCATATACATACAACGATTTGTTAAATTATTCTTACATATAGTTTAAGTTACTCTGCATAAATTAATTAAGCTGTATTTTGCCGTTGATAAAACTTTGAAGATTATTCTCTCTATTCTCTCTAAATTTATTTATAATAAGATTTTATTTCTAGTAAGTCAATATCTCTCGTAATGTTGTTTAAAATTTCTGACGGCTTAGACTTTAATCAATTTGAGTAATAATAGCGGATTTTTATAGTGAATTTCATTCACGTTGATAGTTTTCATTATTTTTGTTACACAGTCCAGTTATTTATATTTATTATATTTTATTGTATACTTATGATACTTAAGTATACCTAAGCACATTGTATACTAAAGATATTACAAGATATTAATTCTTACACGGAAAGAACGATTTTGTTGAAGTCTAAAAATTTAGCTAAATACAGATCTGAAAATAATTTTGTTTGTTAAAAAAATTTGGATCATTAAAATAATTATGTAGGACAATAATTATGCTCAAAATTGCTAGAATCTCAATTTTTTTTTGTAGCATTGCTTATTATGTTTAAATTTCCTACATAATTATTTTAGTGGCGCAATTATTTTCAGATACAGTATCTAACTAAATTTTTAGATATTTCAGCTAAATTTTTCCGTATAATATAAATGAACAGAAGAAATGATATATTTGTATATTGAAATCAATTTGGGTAACAAAAGATTGTGTACGCGATAAATCGTATAAATGTGCGAATATAATAATCAGCCAATAATATGTCATACTTGTTAAAAGTCTTCGTTTTATCAAGTAAAAGTAAAAGATTCAAATATCGTAGAAATGTTCATCGTTTGCCGTCTGACAAAAGCGTAGTAAGAAGCATTTTTCAAATATCTTTTGCACATTAAGGCAATTAATTGTTTTATTATTAAAGTGCTTGTAGCAAAGTTGTCAGTATCTGAGTTACAATATTGTTGTTTTCAATGTGGTTAATATTATATAAGCTTTCGATTGTACGGCAGACAAATCGTTAGTTGTTTCTATTATTTCTTTTGTCAATACGTGATAAATATCGCTATATGCAGTAATTGGTTAGAAACGTTTAATATAATAAATTAATTTAACAGTATATATAATCCTTTTAAAAATCGTTCTAAGAATTGCTGTTATGGGTTAAGAGAGTATAAGCCACGGGTTGCGATTCACTTATCCGATCTAGAATAATGTGAGTACTATTCTGCTCTTAATATTTAGTTAATTTATATCTTCCAAAATATCGAATGGACGGTTCAAAATGTGATTCAATTGGTAGCAACTCGTTGATTGCAATTTATGCGATTTTATGCAGTAAGAAATTTGGCGGTGAAAGAAAATTTCGATATCCAACAATGATAGGTAATTATTTTGAAAATAATCGACATTTGCAATTTTTGAACAGCGTGACATGCCTGCACGATCGTTGGTTGTGACCATATTGAAGTACCGATGAAACTTTCGTTGACGAAAGTTTGAACGATTTGCGTCCGGATAAGTGTGATCTCGGCTTCGTGTTTGATTCTATCGTTATCAACGCGTAGAGACCACGAAGGTCTCTTACGAGCCACATTCGCGTGGTGACAAGAAATTTAATAGCCAGTCTAGAAATACAGGTTTCGTCGTGCTGATCTTAAAGCTCTTAAAGATCGATTATCATACATACAGTCGCGCTGGGAGTGTGTTTGGACCGGTAGCCATACGGAGTCGATATTCCTGCCAATAGATAGAAGAAAATCGCGACAGAAAAAAAATGAAAAGAAAGAAATGTCGAATGGCTCGAGAGTGACATAAATTATGTTTTTCGCGTTTGTCTCGCAAATGCGCGTGGCGTTGCAAGAAAAATTGATCAGAGAAACATCGGAGAAGACAACTTCGAATCTCCGCGCAAAGAAAACGATATTCGCGGCCCTTCGCGAAAAAAAAACCTCCCCTTGAACCTTCCATTCGATTTTGCATCATTCAGTATACTCGTCACAAATACTTGGACATTACCTGACGGCGGCGGCACGTGATGGTGATGATGATGATGATGGTGATATCCCAACGCGGGTGGCGGCGGAGGATAAACCGCTCCCCAAATGCAGGACGCAGCCGCCGCGGTTGCCTGCTGTTGTTGTTGATGATGATGATGATGGTGATATCCCAACGCGGGTGGCGGCGGAGGATAAACCGCTCCCCAAATGCAGGACGCAGCCGCCGCGGTTGCCTGCTGTTGTTGTTGATGATGATGATGATGGTGATGCTGCTGCTGCTGATGCTGCTGCTGCTGTTGCTGCTGCTGCTGCAATAGCTGTTGCACTTGCGCAATGTCCACAAACTCCTGCAGTTCGCCCTCGGCGGCCTCCGGCCTGGCATCGCGCACTCGGCCCTCGACGGCGGCGGCGGCGGCGGGCACCACCGCGAACGGGTTGCCGTTGTTGTGCTGGAGGTGTTCGAACCCCGCGAGCGGATTCGTGGGCTCGTAATTGCTGCGCCCGGTCGTGTGTTCGCGGCGCATCGCGAGCGCCAGCATCTTTTCAACCTGTCCCGTCGCCGGTCGTCGTCGCGGAGCTGATCCACGTGATCCTCGCGCTCAATCTTGCGCGCACCGCCGACTCGCGTGCCTTCGTCGACGACGATGCCGTGGAGAACGCGGGTGAACACACGTACATGTCACGGCGCCGCTAAGACACCCTCTCCACTCGGGATTATTCAATCATTCACCCGTTTTCGCACGGAGTCCAATTCGCGCCACAGTCAGAGTTTCACGAGAACGGACAAACAACACACTTAAGTTGAGAGACATCGGCGATCTCCGTGATTGTGAGGCAAAGCCAACGTAGAACACGCGGATTTGTCACGTGGCCCGCGCTACTCTTCAGTATAGTCGATTGCTATCTTTGGGGAGGGTAAGATTCCAAAGAACTCGCCGTTATATTCCATATGAAAGTTTGCGAGTCGATACGCTTCTTCTAGAATTCCTGATAGTGTTTTCAAGCTCGTGGAATACTGAATATGGTATTCCGCTGCGAATATGAAGGCAGCAGGATTTTGCCGGAACATTAAATCGTTCTCGAGCAATTATCCAAAAATTGGTACTTCGTATCGCTCTCCGTCGAATAGTATCGCGTTGAATTAGAATCACTTCGAGCGTGCCGGAAAAGGATGTACGTCTCGGACGTTGGTTGCGCGCATGGCCGATAAACGCGACGTACCGGTACGAATACTGGTCGCACTGTATCGCCGAAGGATACCGCTCTCTTGCTCTTCCTCCGTGTTCCTCCAGCGCATCGACCTTCCGCTCTCTTTGACACGTTGGCCCCACCTTCGGTTCTCTTCCTTCTCGCGCGCCTTCGGCTTCTCTCTTTCGCGAACCCCGTCGCACTGTCCTCACGCGCCGGCTCTTATTATCACGCTTAGGCTCACTCGCATCTACGGTCCTCTCGTCGGTCCTCTCGTTGATCCGATGGCCGATGGCCAATGGCAGTGCGCGGTGCGAGACGAGGAGTCCGAGACGAAGGCGAGATCGGGCGAGGCGACGAAGGCGAGACAAGGCGAAGCGTAGAGAAGCGACTAAAGGGGTTCAGCGATGGCCCGCGCTAGACTAATAAAGCGTGGCTCGCGTGCGAAGCTGTCGGGTGCCTGGAGAGCGCGCTCGCACATTCGCGCGCTCGTGCACTCATGGGCGAAGAGACGCGGAGGAGAGGAACCCGCGTCGATCGGAGGCGGTTTGTGATGTCGTTGGCGCGTCGCGCGCTCGCGTTCGCTTCCCCGCGACGCCGGGCAGGGAGATGACGAGATTCAAGCGGCGGCGTCACGTGTCGTCGACATCACCCCGTGAGTACTCCCGCTACTGTTGACGGTGATTGTCTACGCGAAACAGCCCCCTCTCGTCCATTTCCCTCTCCCCCCCTCTGCTCTTCTCCTCCCATCTTCGTTAGCTTCCTCTCGCGGGTTCTCTCTCCTCGCCCTTGTCTCGCCCCCGTTTCCTCCACGGGTTCCGGGCCATTCGTCTCTCCCGCGTGGTCTGCAATCTCCATTCATTCCTTTCCCCCGCCACCCTTCCCGTGCAAAGGATGTCTTCTCTCTTCTCGCCGTATATACCTTCTCGCCGTATTTCCCCCGTTCCCCGATCCGAACCCGGTACATCTCGCGGTGTCCTCTCTCCATCCGGCTATCCCTCCCCGTGGTACCGACGACCGGCTCCACGTTCCCTTCTTCGAGGCACGATAGCGTCTCTGTCTCGTCAATCTTTCCTCTTTCTCAGTGCCCCGAACGTTTGAACACCAACGCGTTCATCGTCGGTACCACAACCGACGTTCGCCAGGTGACGTCACCGGCGTGGGCGCACCCCCATGAAAGAGAGAGAGAGAGAGAGAGAGAGAGACTCTTTCTCTCATCTCTCTTTCTAAGCGTGTCCTCTTTTCTCTCATCTCTTTCTTTCTTCCTTTATCCCTGCGAATTCCACTCCTCCGGTTTCTGTAGTCCGAGTTTATCTCCTTTATCTCTCTCCTTTCTTGCTTTTGCACGCGCGTGCCGGAAGACACCTAATCGATCGGTGACACAACGCAAGGAGTCACGGCAAAACATTGCCGAAAAAAGGGAACCAATAAAATTTCATCAATTTTAGCGACAGATTGAAATATCGGGAATCGGAAAGATGGATCGGGATGAAAGGCTGATCCAGGAAGTTGTCATTCGACAAAGAATTCAAAGGTCGTCGGCCTCGCAGCTTGAACTTATTTCGTCCTCCGAGAAAAGTAGCTCTTCAGCTTTTAGAGTTAGTTCAGCCTCAACGAAATTAGCAAAGCTGGCTATATATATTGGATACAAATTCTTGAATTATCGTGAAAGACACGATGAAAATGAAGGGAGAGCAAGAAACGATTGATTTGAACAGAACTGAAAAGTCTCGATGGTATCGTTGAAGATACATTGTCAAATACGGTGTCGGCGGAAGTCGACGATAGCCGATGTCTATGACGACGTCGAGGGCTATGACGACGTCGACGATGACGACAATACGACGCGATGACGATGACAACGACTAGACGATAGCAACGGAAATAACTACGACAACACAAATCTCCATGGCGGTGGCATAGTACAGGCGTTGCGCGCCATATCGGGTAAGACTGTTCTACGTGGGCTTAACGTCTATCTCGCTGTCTCCCACCCCTGGCCTCGCGTTACCGAGCAAACACACCTTTTTAGCAGCATTTCATTAATATCATAATGGCAATGGAGATCAAGCGAATGAGTCGGCCTGCCCCGGGGGCAGACTTGGAACCAAGAGGCGCTTCTTCGTAGCCAACGCCTCTTGCCGTACGCTAACTGTCTCGCGTCCGAGTAGATCATTTGTCTTCCTCAGTAAAGTACAACTACGCATGTTGTAAACCCCAGCGATTCTCCGCTGAGCACGAGTCGCTCTCGCGAGGTCGCAAAGCGATCCGCTGCGAAGACGTTCGTTTCTTCAGGAATATTTTGTAAAAGCGACCTTTCGCATTTAACTTGCATTTAAATTATCTCCGATTGCATGTAATGCATATTATCATGCTCAGAGAAATAAAAAAATTACAATTGCAAGTACAATAGAAAATATAAAGAAGAGAATGTAGGATTTATATTGTGATAACACAGAATAAACAGATATATTATTTCTCTCTTTTAATTTTTTACAAGTTTTTTTATTAATACACTTTGCATTCTTTTATATCTTGAAACTATTAAAATCATGAAATTTTTTAAAACTTGACATAAAATTTATAATAACGTATGTTCATTAAATCTAATTTGAAACAAGATTTAAATGCGAAAATAGAACTCCGTTCAAAAATACATAAATTTCCTGCCTTCAATCATTGCTTGAAACTTGCAGTTTCAATGTATAATTTACAAATAAGTCTGTTATATTATTACCAAGCTCGCCTATATGCAGTATATAATTGAATAGAAACGGCAACCCAAATTATAAAAAAGAAATTGGAGACCGAATGCATAATAGTCGATTTGGCTGTCGCGAACAATTCGATGAGATAACTCGCTTGAGATTACCGAGTTTCCTTAGCACGCCGTTTCTATTCAACGAGTTATAGATAAAGTGCGCGCTCGCGCTCGCGCGCCTGGCTCTCGAATCACCTCATCCTGACTAATTACGGCGAAGCCACGAGCGACACCGGATTAGCATTCCGGTCGCCTTAGATACGAGAAGTTGCGAATGAACGTTACCTTCGCGTTGCGAGAAGCGGGGAGGACGGTTTCTGACTATAGTATATCCGCTCTCTCCCTCTTGCTCTCCCTCTGAGAGACATAATTCGAAATTGTCGGCTGGGTCAAAGAGCAGAGCTCGGCTACTTAAGCGAGTTGACTCTGGTGTTCTTCGGGGTCACGTGCCACAGCTTCTTCTCCTGCTGTAATCTCCTACCGTTGCCCTTGTTCTTTCTTTATTACTCTATGAAAGAATTTTGGCTAGTACGGTTTAACATGAATGTCACAGTGTTCGTATGTACTTTTACGCTAGTAATTAGTGCAGTAATACAAAATTACATGCTTTCTTGCGTGATATATAAATTTTTATATAGATAATAGATAGATTATTCTGTTTTTAAGACTTCCACGGGTATTCTCTTTAAAAGTGCTGAGAGGTTTTCGGGTTGTCTCCGTGTCTTGATCCTATTAAACAATGGCATTAAACAATGGATTAAGACACGGAGACAACCCGAAAACCTCTCAGCAGATAGATTATTCTTTTTCTCTCTCTTTCTTTTGCTGCATATTCCCAAGTATAATAACAAAGATATACCATTGGTATCAGATTTTGCAAGATGTCTTACAAAGAATTTATGTGGATGAATAATATTCACAAAAAAACTCTTTGATTGATATTAGATCGAAAAAGTAATCTCATTAGAGAACAGGAACTGTTTTCGAAAATTCTTAAGATAAGATAAAAAAAAAGGTAAATATTTCATGAAATTCTATATCATATATTATTTTAGATATTATCAAAAGAAATATTTTTATATCTCTGATGTATTTTTGTATCTCAAGAGCAATCTTTCGCACCAAGTAGATTGGACATTTTCTTCCCAGTATTTCATGAATAGTTTACTCTTGAGAATACTTTTTTCAATATTCTATATATAATTTATTTTGCGATATGATACCGTCGCAAGTACATCATACAAATCGCTGTAGTCGCGCTGTTAGTCGTTAGCGACGTACATTCTCCTACATTCTGTCATATCCTCCGGTCATTTACGACGACCGAGAACACGCGGTCTTGGAGGCACAACCGTGCCGATCTGACCTCATCGGATGTGGCTCTGATTTGCTCAATTCATCCACGACGTTCTTGCGTTCGTGCGCGGTCGCGTACATCTCTCACGGGCGCTTCAATACACGGTCGTCTTGCGCGGAAAAAGAGCCTCTGCGCGCGATTGCTATCGTCTCTGCCTCATTATTCCATTATGATGGCGTGTGGCGTGTGCCATACCCCATCCGCCTTCCCAGTGTTGACCGCTCTCCTCCTTCCCTCTCCTTCTTTTTCTCCTTTTTCGTATCTTTACTCTTCCCTCTCTCTCTCTCTCTCTCTCTCTCTCTCTCTCTCTCTCTCTTTTCTGATGCTTCTTTCCCCTTCCCAAGTCTTCTCTAGCGTTTTCCTCCCCATCCGTTTTCTCCTTCTCATTCATCCGTCGAACCATCTTGGTTCATGTTTCTCTGGCTTCCTTCGTACAGAGCATCGACGGAGAGACACCGCGTACACATCTTCGTGACGATGACGTGATATTACGCGCCGAGATACGTGGAGCCAACACCAACGAGAAAAGGAACGAAAGAGGGAGAGAAAGTGAGATGATGAGAGAATGTTACGAAGAAGAGAGAAAAGAAAACGAGCGAGCGACGAGGAAGCGCAAAAGGTGGTATAGTGGGCGGGAGGAGGACAGGGAATGAGGGATGGACGATATAGGGACGAGGCAAGGCAGAGACTCTCAAATGGTTCGAAACAGGTTCCAGGACCGTTGCTTACTTCGATCCCTCGGTGGGTGGAGAACGAGTTACAGTACGCGCGCTGGCCGCGGAAGACAGCTGGGTTTTGGTTACAGGCATGCGTGGCGAGGCTGCGAGATGAGAAGAAGGTGGAGATAAAACAGGAGAGAAAAAAATCCCTCTTTCGAGGGATATGCACGGCGCGCGCGAAATTAATGTTGACATTTTCTGTTATCGAAGATAATTATTATCAGCGAAATTACTAGGAATATACGATAGGTGATCTGAGTCGATGGAAAATTTTCTTTGATATTCGAATGAAACAATTCGAAAGAAAGTATTCGTCTATTCGTCTACAGATTACTTGGCTAGACTGTGTATATTTGAATCTTGCGGATATTTCAGCTGTTTTGCACGAAGCGCAGAAATCGCGTTTTGAAAAAAAAATTGATATAATTTTCAGGAATTTTAAAAACATATTTATTCACTATTGATTGAGAAAAATTCGGAGTTATATTTTTATTATATATATATATAGTTAATTTGACATTAAACACGAGAGGATTTATTTCTTAATTTAATTTACACAGGCATTACAAATGTCAAGCGCCGTCTATTGTTAACGGAATATTACTATAGATATTGCATCTGAATATTAAAAAACTCGAAGCTCGGAGCCTATTTATCGCCTGCAATAAGTGAATGTGTGCGAGCGCGTTTGAGCGTTGTTAGAATGACTGAATCCGCTCCTGCGAGCGATGATATCATTCGTATGTCGAAACGGTAAGCGAGCTGTCTCCTATCTCATACTCTCTGCTTCGTGTTGCGGTAGAAGATTTTATTCGAGTCCTTTTCCTACGTTCATTAAGTATTCTGCTTCCTGCGCCGCTTATGAAACTCCGTTTGGGATTATCTATACGAATCCATATCGGGAATGAAACGACGATCATCTAGAAATTACGTTAACTGTATATATAGTTTATGCAATTTTTTGTAAAAGAACTTCTTGTTATTTTATTATATACGCTGATTCTTCTGCCCACAAAAGGGCTTCAATTGTTGATTTTAGACAAATTTATGAAGATGTTTTATTTTGACACAACTATGGAATCTTTATTCGACAGGAGGGTATGCATTAAGCTTTCGATTAATAAGGTAGTATTCAGAAACAATAATATAGCATAAAAAATAAAATTTTACTGAATTTTATCTCATAAAAGTATCCATACTACATGAATAGCACAATGTAATGGAAGTATTTAGAAATCTCATCCATTTTATCTTTCAATCTTCAATTTTGGTCGAAATAATATAATTTACATTAGCACCGCGTTGTCAAATATAGCTATCGAAAACGAACAGAGTGAGAAGTTCCCATAGCTAATTTTCGTGACACAGAGGTGTGCGATAGCGCGACGTTGAAGAGATTCAGATAGAATATTGCGAGTAATACGACTGAAATTTTTTCAAGTAATTAGATAAATAAAAACTTCATCAAACAACGTTCAAACTCTACGGATTAGATGCGATGATTTCATGAAATGATTACATGCAGCACATTGTACGAGAGGCTCGCACGGTTGAGCAGCACTGAAGAAGTGGCGAGGCACGCGATAAGGCAGCGTGTCCCACGCGCGTTCGCTTCGAGAAGCTCTCCTCAAATCAAATCACGTAATGCATAATGTGCATATATATATATATATATATATCTTTCGGTGAAATCGTTGAATTGTATGAATCTCGGAGAGCGGGAGCAGAAGACTCGTGACCATTGGCGAGCCGCAAAAATCCGCCATTAAAATTCGCGAGTTGCGAGTCGGGCTCCTCCCATCGCGACGTTCGAGACGTGCGTTTCGCGATATTGCCGATCGCGCACGCCACAATGTTGACGCCTTATTTCTCTTAAATTACAATCGTTTGCAGCCGAAGAGAATCACATAGATAATCGAGCCGAAAATTTGGATTTCGCGCGTATCTACACTTCGTCGGAAGCGTAACTGGTATGGTTTGAATCTTCGTCTATCGCTGATCGTCTATCGTCCATAATCTAAACTGAGAAAAAAATCAGAAAATACAATTTTGAAGACTTTTATTAGCTCTTGATAGTAATATTAGGATTTATTTTTAAAATAGAAAAACTTGAGAATCAAGCATCGTAATGGAAACAATTTCTTCTTCAGTCTTCCCGAGATCTTACCTCGAAAGTCTCCTCAAAAATGTCTTCTTTTTCGATCGAAGTGCCATGAAAATGCTATAAATCTTATGATATAGTATATAAAATTTTACCGGTTGAAATATCAAACCTTGTTTTTATGTTAAATAATATTGAGCAACTGGGCATTATATTGGAAGGATGATTCACGGTGATTCGCCACCTCGCGAAACCTGTAGCCAATGGATCTCTGGGGATTCTAAAATTCTGAATTCGAAGGTCGACTTTTTATCAATTTTTCAGGCGTTCCTATCCGCGGGCTCCAGCTGAGGCTGGCGCCTCTTCGGTGGTATCGCGCGAGACACGAGAAGGAGAGGGCTTAATTCGCCGTGCATTTCCCCTTATTTGGACTTCCGCGCTCGATCAGGCTGCAGGAGGGAGCGCGGCGACTTGGGAGGGAACGGGAGGGCCGAGCCTCCGAGATGTATGGCGAGGGACTTGCTGAGTGATGAATGTATATACGCGTCTCATTCACCTCCTACCCTTTTCAATGACAAGTCAGACCGACGGGACATCGCGTTAAAATTTATTCACAGAAAGATCCGGCCTTTTTCACTTTCAACACTCGCTTCTGCGCGAAAATAGAAATTGCCTTCTTTTCCCATTCAGTTCGCGATACCTTCCCCGAGAAGGGTGCGCCACGGAGTAACACAAATATCGTTTAGCGAATTTACAACATAAGAAATTGCGGTATAAAATAAAAATATGAAGCTATTGTAGAAATAGTCGATTTGATTATCTTCTGCAATAGCTGCTTTTCGATATTGAAAGAGACATTGTAAAATTCCACAGTGATTGACATTATTATCTTAAAAACAAATTTAATTATTTATAAATATTGAGCATTTTTTATAAATTTTCATTTGTAATCTGCTTATCTTTCACTGTGTATTGTGAACGAATGTTTTGTGAGCTTGCAATTGAGGCGGCGCACAACTGCTTGCATCAAAATTGATTCGTAAGCCCAGCGGTCTTGGATTCTATTCACGTATCAAATGTATCGCGACTGATACCAAACAGAAGAAATTATTCAATTCAATCCGTAGAGTTGCCGCGATGATCCTCGCGTGTTGTGCGACCATTGATGTACCGCTGTCGTCCAAACGGTAGTCAAATTGTACGTCATTTGACTTTAATGTCTCGCCTAAATTGGGCACTCCGATGGCACTCAAAAAGATATCGTAATTATATATATATACATATATATATATATGGTACTCTCAAAAAGATATAGTAATTACAGAAAAATTATACGGGAAAGTTTTACAAAACTTTTTATTCAATTCAAGCTATTGTAGTAAATAGTCGATATGATGATTATCTTCTGCAATAGCTGCTTTTAATTGATATTAAAAATTAAGATGTTGTATCAAATAAATAAAATTGTAATTGATATTATTATCTTAAAAATAAATTTAATTATTTATAAATATTGAGCATTTTTTATAAATGTTCATTCATAATTAAATTTCATTCGTAATATGCTGGTCATACAACACGCGAAGATCATCGTAGCAACTGTACGGATTGAATCGAATAATTATTATAGCACTCTCAGAAAGATATAATAATTACAGAAAAATTATACGGAAAAGTTTCACAAAATTTTTTATTATAATTTTCATATCAATTTTCGCTAGTTATTATAATGTTTCCGCTACAGGTTTTTGATAAATCAATTGTATTGGAAGAGAGTTATTATGATCTCTTTTTTTTTCAATGTTTGATTTTCCTCTTAAAGTTAATATATAATCTTCGATCTGTCTAATATCAATTGTTTAATATCTAACTACGTCTGATTTTTCCTTTTCTTAGACGATATCACGAAAGTAATATCACGGCCACGATATTTATGCTCCGGGCAAATTTAATTGATATTCCAGGCCGAGCTAAATCGCCCTACGAGAAAAAAGCTTGACGATCGTAGCAGACTGTTCTGACATCAGAAAACTGGGAACGTACTAAGATACGATGATAACCATCTTCAATTTCATGACTATTATACGCACACACACAGACAACTATTTAATGCTTATATTATTAATAATAATAATATAAATCAATCAATATAATTTAAAAAGCTCAAACTAACGAGCGGAAAACGTGGTTGACAGCGTTTAATTCAATAACATTTACTTATAAAGTAATAAAACTTAACGAAAATTCACAAATTATTACGGTACATGTTTCAACTTCACTAAGTTTTCTTCAGCCGCATTGTGTAAAAAAAGAACGCATGAACGTATTGTATAAAAAGAATATATGAACATGCGTTCTTTTTATACAATGCGGCTGAAGAAAACTTAGTGAAGTTGAAACATGTACCGTAATAATTTGTGAATTTTCGTTAAGTTTTATTACTTTATAAGCAAATGTTATTGAATTAAACGCTGTCAACCACGTTTTCCGCTCGTTAGTTTGAGCTTTTTAAATTATATTGTTTATTACATTGACGAGCTAGATAATTGAAATTGTCTTGATAAATCAATCATGTAAATGATGTAAATGAAATAAGGAAAAGAGATAAAGTAGAGAAAAGAAAATATGATTTAAAACGTACAAAAAGAAACCAAGATATAAAATAAATCTGTAAATATTACGAACCGTTAATAATTTGACAAAATCCGGCTCAATATATTTAAAATAAACGTTTAAAGGTAATTATATAAATGTCTATTAAAACATTACGTTAAATTATCGTGTCAGTATTTGCAATTACAAGAGAATTTTCGTAATAACAAACAGTAAACTGCAACGTAGCAGAGATTACCGATTTACGAGAGCAAGAAATCTTAACTTTCTGACAGTCATGTGAGTGTCGTAAAAACTATTATTATGATTGCTACAAATGTAGAGAAGACATGCAGACGCAGCTAGAGAAGAGACAAAAACATATCGAAGAATGACATACCGATACGTATACATAGTGTATGTAATATTGGTTCGATAAAACACCGAATAAACGGTTCTCCGTGCCCTAATACGATTCCGTTTCTGGCTATTATGTGTTCCACTACTTGGAGCTCCCTAGATCATTGCTCTTTATCGCGTTAGAGCGCAACGAATTCTCCTTTTTTAGGAATAACACAACGTTCGTCGTCTCGATTGAAATCGTAATCCACCGCGTGCCTCATACACACGGAAAAACGATCTCGTATAAGAACGAGAAAGCAAGACACGATGGGAACGAGACCAGGGAAGATGATACTGCCCATAATTTATCCTGGATCTTATTTCACGCGAGACCATGTGACTATAATTGAAAAAAAGATACACTAGATATACTAGATTTTGATAAGTCTCGGACTTTATGATAAGATCATTTTATTAGCTGATAAGTTTTCTTACAAATATAATGTAACACTGAGAGAGAGAGAGAGAGAGAGAGAGAGAGAGAGAGAGAGGGGCGATTGATTATGTTTTATTTAATTTTTGCTTATATAATGTCTCTACACAAACATATTTTACTCCGTAATACGTTCAATTTACGAGTAAATCTGATCGGCTTAAATCGCATTTAAAATCAATTTTCATAGATTCTTATTTCATATTAAATATATGTTCATCCTCGAATAAAAGTGTAGATATTGAAAAAAATTTATAAATATGCAAGATGTAACGTAATATATAACCTTCGGAAATAAATTCGACATTTAAAGATAATAAAATAAGTTCGTGCAAATCTAATTTCTTTTATTTCAAATTTACAATCATTTTTATTTCTTGCTTGTATTTTGTTGTTTCCATAAAAAATGATCAAAATAACCATTTTACCATTTTATATTTTACAAGGTTGTAACAGAAGTCTTATCATAATTTTATCTTTTTATTATATATTAAATGTTACTTGCTGGAAATTTTGTTTAATTTATTGGACGGAATGTTTTAATATAATGTTCTTGTCAATTTTTTGTAAACAATGAATTTCAAGTAACAGACACAAGACGAAGCGAGTATAAGTTTGAATCTATCTTACTTTTCTAAGTGTCAAATCGCTGAAGTGAGTTCCTATAAGTGAGGTAATATATTATATTACCTCTTGTATAAAAGATCGTAGCAATCACTCGTCATATATTTGTTAAACACATTCCTAATTAAACGAGACAAATGTTGAGTTTTACGCTTTCATGATCTTAGTAGGTTTAGATTTCAATGCTATAGGCATGTGAAAATCGCATTTGTTCGTATCTGTAAAGTATTAAAAAATCTAACTCATCGAGATAACAAGGACTCTCTATGGAAATGAAAATCTCCGAAAACGGACCGGGAGATACCGGGGAGTCGGGGAGACAAAAAAATACAGAGTGAGAGAAAGGGAGGCGGGGAAGGGGGAGAGAGGAGAAAAAGGGAGAAAGAGAGAAGGCATCTAAATGTTGGTCCAGGCGCGTGGGACGTTGATTGCGGTTAGGCTCGTGCCTACTCCCTCTTCTTACTCCAACCCTTCTCTCCACCCCGCCTCGCACGTCGGCGTCGCGCCGCGTCTTACTCTCTCCTTTTCCGCTCCTCTCTCCTTTGAGAGATTCTGAATACCGGTCCGGTCTGTCGTACGCTTGTGGTGTAAGTCGCCTCGCTAAGAATACACACGCACGTGCGTGCACGGAACGGGCTCACGTACGTACGGGGGCCCCGGTCGGTCGGTCGGCTGGTCGGCCGATCGGTCGGCGGAGAAGGTATATACGAAGGCGACTTCTCTCCTCTCTATGCGTGAGAGAGTGCCGGTTAATGCACGTACATCTCTCGCCGCGTATACATAGATTTGGATGGTGCATGGACCAGTCCTGACACGCGAACGCGCGCCGCGAGCCGCGCGCCGTCTCGGACACAATGCTAGAGAGATCCGTGCCACACCTCTTTTCTTCCTTCTTCTTTTCCATCCCGAGTCCTCGGCGCGCCCTTGCGTTGGATATCTCCTCCTATATTCTCGCTATCTCGATACTTTTCACGATCTTCTTTCCTTCGTTACTTTAGCCATCTCATCTTCTTTTTTTTTTCTTCTTTTATACGGGCAACGTTCCTTCGAATCTTCCTTCTCCCCTTTCATGCGCGCGCGATATCGACTCAATACGTTCCTGATAGTTTATCGCGTATTTATGCATTTCTGTCACTTTTGCGTTTTTGACATATCTTTGCTTGTTCGATAAAATCTTCGTGATGATTTGCGTACTAATTTTATCTTGCGAGAAGAACAAGTTCTAAAAGCATTCATAACTCGATGGAGATCTTCAATCGGAAACTAAGATAAATTACACATGTAATAATCATTGAAGCGAAGATATAGAAATTTACGACTTTAATCTGTATCCTAAAAACTTTTAACATTGTTTCGTATAAAATTTCGAATTAAATTCTCGTATAAATCATTACGCGATTAAGTGCAACTTTTGAGCGCATTCTAAGCATATTACCGCAATCGCTTCTGAAAACTACCGTGTGGTTAAACTTGTTGGATTGCAAGGCGTTTAGTGAAAATTGTCAGTTGTTGCATATTTACTCGCATATATTAATTCTCTGCCATGATTGCAATATATAATAATACTTTACAAAAATGATATATCGTGTCATTTATGTGCGTGAAACACGCGCGCGTGCGCGCGTATCATTCGTGACCAGCAGAACAGGAGAACCTTCAATCATCAATTTATGAATGAACGGTTAAGTTCCTTTCGGTGAAAGTCTAAGGCGTACACACCGAGAGGCTGGGAGTGAAGAAAAAAGGAATCGCTTGGACAAGGTAAAGACTGCGGTTAGATACCGACGAGCGAAGCGAAGCTCAAGAAACATTGAAGCTATATAATGTAGGATAATTTATTTATCAATTACGTAACAAAAATTTCTGCAACACGCGATATTTACCGAGAAACAACAAACATAATGTAATTTCGTGATATGACAATATTAGAAAGGTTCTTGTACAGTCACCAGAAATGCTTTAATGAGTGACATTTGGAGTTACATTTCGAGCGTATTTCAAAAATTTGATTATGTTCAATATGTGTTGTAAAAGATTAGATGTAAAGTTTAAAAAATTAATAATTCATACAATATTAAATTAACTAATAAGTATATAATTTTTTAATAGTTACAAACAGTATCTAAACACGTTTATAATTACGCTTGAAATCTACATAACTTCATGTGGTCATTGCAAAAAGAAACATGAGATATATTTCTAAATTATATTATTCTACACAATTTTAATTTCTATTATAGTTTAACATATATAATTTATAAAGTTTGTATTTTTGTAATTATTTTTAAAATAATTCAGTCAGCCATTATGCTATTAATAGCTTACAAAACAGTCACTGATATCTAGCTACTTGTGATACAGTTATGGCTCACACTAAGAGATGGCAGGAGTTACTTAATGAAATGGAGCGAATAGTCCAAATTTACAATCTTATTGCATATTCTTTCATTTTTCCATCGCTTCTTTCATTCATATTATGTTTGTCAAAATTTTGCATTGTTTGTACATATATATTAAATATACTTTTTAAAAGTTTTCAAATTTTTGTTAAAGAAATAAATGAATTATAAGCTATTATAAAAATCCCAGCTTCATAAATTATGTTTAATTATAATAGAAATTAAAATTGTTATAGAATAATAATTCGGAAATATCTTATGTCTTATAAAAGTAATGGCTTTTACCAAAAGTTATGTAGATTTAAAGCGTAGTCATAATCGTATATGTTTAGATACTATTTAAATTTGCATAAAAAATTTACGTTTCTAATTTGACACTATGCACATTGGATGCAGATAATTTATTTCTTTAATCCTTTGATAATCAAATTAGATTGATATGAATTATTAAATTTTTTAAGCATTAAATTAAAAGTATACTATACTATAAATTTACTAGTATACTATAAATTTAACTTTCATTTGAATATTTATTCGAATTTTTTTAACCAAAATACAAGTTTCAAGTATCAACATAGGTGCTACTTTTCATCTTTTTTTAGATTTTTTAAAAAACGAGTAAATTTTTATTTTAAAGCCTGTTACTTCTATAATTAATAAAATCTATTTATATTATAAATAAAAGAGATTAAACACAAAAGGGTAAAAATGCGAACGATGTAATAAAAAATAAAAATACTATAAAAAAGAAACTATTGAAGATAGCGGCCCCATAAATAGTCTAAAGTTCCTGTTTCAAGCTAGGCATCTATTTAGAAAAGAATTCTTGCGACTATATTTCTCCATATTTCTTTATTATTAAATCCAACGAACTCAAAAGTTCCCTGGCTCTTTTGCTGTTTGTAGTTAAAAGATTTCATCATTGTGTTGATCCACAAAAGAAATGCTTACTTTTTCATATCACGTTTTATGTCTATATACATCTTTTTTAAAGAGAAGAGACATTATTTTTAAGTAAAAATAAATAAATGTAAAACTGAATGTTGATTCAAAGTAAAACGCGATGCGCGCACACAACAAACGCGTGCACGCGCGTAATTCCTGTTTTCTGAGGTTACTGGGTGAGTCACTCTGTATACGTTTGACTACTTTGACTCAGTAAAGTGAGGTAAAGGCAGTCCCCATTATGATATCAATTAATTACGTGGTTTCTGCGTGATGAGACCATCCGGTTTGGTAAGGTACAGGTCTTGCGCACCAACGCGAACACTGTGTCCCGGTGACGGCGTTACCACCATCGGAACGACACGGGAATGCGAAGAATTCGAGTAACGGGTTACCGTGATACGCCGCGTCGGACGACGATCTCCTTAACTCTGATCGATCTTCATCCCTTCGGCCCCGCGCGACAATGACGTCGCGATTAACGCATTTGCATTTGCAATACATCTCTTTAGAATAACTTAAAAGATCGCTTTCAAACGTATATACATATCTAATCATAAGAGACGTTTAGATAAATTATTGTACAAATGAAATCCCTATCGAAAGTATTGCCATTATATTACTTTAATTATTCTTTTATTTGCCGATGCAAATAATAAAATCGCATAAACTTCAACAATAATTGATATATTAATGCGAGTAGATTTTTTTCTTAAAAAGAATCTCTTTCTCCAATTTTTGATAATAATCATGTCAATGATCTCATTATCACACATTCTTCGCTTCAACGAGCGTCTTCCGGTCCATCAAATGCAAAAGGATAGAGGAAATAGCAGGAATCATATTTTGGAACTAAAATCCAATCGGAAAAATAACACGACTAAATCAATAATCTACAATATAATATAGAAATCTACTTAGTAATTGTATTCCGAACTGATCGCTTTAATGAACATTTTAATGGATATATTATTTATATCTTTATTTCTGAGAAATTTGTTTCCGAAATGATTTTGAAGTAATGTGTATTTTCGCATACGGTATGTCTCTTTGCAGATATAACCGATACTGTTTTCGGATGCATTGATGATTTAACAAATCTCATTGAAAATTCAACGACGTCCTCGAGATAATGAGAGACTACGGAAAGAAGATATACTAAGAGAGAAACGGAAAGAGAAAAAGGGGACTCATATACTCTCGCGGATACGCGCGTGTCCTGGATCAAGGATGCAAATATGGCATAGTATCCTGCACCGTGTGTCTCGCTCGCGTTTGGATATATACCTCCACCTAGACAGTAATATTGGTAGGTAATTCAAGCGAGGTAGGTTGAGCCGCACCCTGTTCCTCAAGCATCCACCGAAAGACCTCCGTCGTGGACACTCGTGGCGTGGTCGTGTGCGCGTGCGGCACTCGCGTGCACGCACACACATCGCACGCACGCACACACGCGCACGAATATCTCCGGATACTCCTTATAACGTCTCGTACGGGAATGGTACTAACGTGCATGCATACACTCTGGACCCGCGAACGAGCTCGACGAGGGTCTGAGATGCGAGGTGAACGTCCCCCACAATATCTAAAATCTGTGCGACCGCGCGCGCGCGCGCGCACGCGGGACGCGTGCGTGCGTGCGTGCGTGCGTGCATCATCTCTCCATACAGTCGTGTTCATCTCACGTGAAACTTGACGATGTTGACTCGTGGTTGTACGCTCGTGCGTGGACCCACATAAACGGATGTGTTGGTGTGAGCGCACGGTTTGTCTCTGCCTCTCTTTCTCGCTCTCTCCTTTCTTTCCTCGTCGTGTTCACGGCCATAGGTGGTAGAACGAGCCTGTCCAGTTTTCCCATGGGAACAATACCCCACGGGATATATAATAACAATGGTCACGAGCGTGGGAGACGGGTCGATCTTTATTTACCCGTTCGTTTTTCGTTTTCTTCCACGTCCCATCGCCCGTTCTTTTTGTCTTACTGTCCTCTTCTTTACTCTTCCTCCCTTGTTTTTCTTCGTTCTTTCTTACGCTCCATTTCTCCATCTACTTCTTATTTCTTGCTCCTTTTCCCTTCTCCTCTCTCTTTCCGATCCTTCCACTCTTACTCATACTCGTGATTCCCATTCGCGCAAAATTACGATTCCACGTGTCACATTTTAGATTCATGCGAATCTTCATAATTTTCTCTTTCTCCGCTATCCTTGCTCGCTCTTCATGAATTCTCTTTCTCTTTAGCACTCCCTTTGAGGAGGTAGGGCACGCGAATGTGGGAGGGATGGTTTCCGGTCGCCCACGTGCCCCATGACGACCACTTCGTCGAGGTATCGGGAAATCGAGTAAAACATACTCTCGCGAACATCTCTCGAAGCAAAAAGTTACTGATTTAATATGCACGAGATGCGGTTGAGCGTCATTAGAACATTGGTAAAGAGAAAAGAGAGTTTAATCGACCCCGATAACGTTAGATGGAGAAATTTGCTTGCACTGCGCTTCGTTTGTCAGCGATATAATTTATTAAAGCTCTAAATAAAAAAAAAAAACATTTTTTTCCCTCTGTTACAAATCTCGATGTTATCTTTTGCGTTTCCCGTATAAAATTTGATTTATTTTGGATTTAAGAATTTTTTTACTTCCGATTCAATCGCGTGAGACGAAAATGCGAAGCGAGATGAAGCGGGAGAAGTTCCTTTAAAAAATACGGAAGAGTACATAATCGTAAAGTTACATACAAAATTAAATATTTTATCTACATTCGCGTGCGACCAGGTAAATTTGTTCTTAGATTAGACAAATCTCGCACCGTGCGACGGGTGCGTCGCACGCAGAGATACGCAAATATTAGACCCCATCGCGCCCCACTACGGTAGCGGGCTGTTGCGCCAGACTTACCGCTCCTAAGCTCCTATCTGTACACCTGAATCGAGAGAATTTTCACAACAACGTCGGCCGATGAGAGAAAAGGAGAGAGAGGAGGAGAGAGCCCTGACTAGATTGTCGCGTGGGCGACCGGAAACCGTACCTTCCTACCGTCTTTGGTCGTCACTCGACGGCTCCGCCGAGAGAGGGGAAATGAAGAGAAGGAGAAGGCAGACCGGTCAAGAACTCGCCATATTCTTCGACGTTCTTCTGCCGATACATCGACCGTACGCACAGGCGGATCTCCGCGGGACAAACGCGCGATATCTTCGCGCATCGGGAATATATGAAAAATCCTTGGGGGTGGAGTGGGGAGGGAACGTTTTTTTTTCTTAATAAACGAGAGACGAAGGCTGCGGCGCAAAACATTATTCCAAGAACATGATCTTGGAGTATCGTGCGGACCATATACGTGTGAGTTCCTGAATTTTTGGTGATTTTCAGATTTCGAATCCCTTCCGTCGCGCACACCCAGCTCGTCCGTTGCTACCGTCGAGGTGTGCGACCGAAGAGGCGGCCGGATTGAGAAACGAGCCGGGATTAATGGGCCGGCCGGATCGGCGGAACCAATGATATGACGAAAGAAGCAAAGGATATCGCGCTTATCCTCAAATGGAGAGGTGATGACCTCGATCCTACGTTCGCGCGTTGCGAACGCGCTGCGCGGCGCGACGTCGCGCCGGCATGCATATCGTTCCCCGTCCTGCATCTCGTTCCGCCTGTTTTCTGCCTCGGCCCGATCTGACTGAACGCTCTCGACCGGCCTGCCCACACAACACACGCGCCCGCCGCGCGCGCCTGCCCTTCTGTCAATTATATTTACTATTTCATTCATACCGCCGACTCTTGGTTCACGGGCCGTGCCCATTCACTAGACAACCGTCTCGCGCGCGCACGCGCGGCTACTCGCTAGGGAACGCGATTTATCTGATAATCTTTCTCTACGTGAAAACTCGTTTTCTTTTGAGAATATCCTCGATTGCGATTGATGAGTATCCTTTAATTTTGAGTCGCGTATGTATTTTTAATGGATTATATTTAATATGATCGTATCCAGAGATACGTATAATTATTAAGAAATTTATTAGTTATTATAAAAGATTTGTATGTAAAATTATAATTGATTATTTATACATAACGTTCAATTATAAAAGTTAAAAAAAAACACAAAAAAGTATACATTTCTTTTAATTAATTATATTTTTTTACTTTTGCAATTGTACCATGTAACCAATTTTAATTTAATATAGTCTTTTTAAATCTTACATTTTTTTATTTAAATTTAAACTTCTAGTTTTTAATGTTATAATTTAGACGATTTATATTTTGTGTCAGAATTCAGGAAAGAAGAAAATTTGTAGTAGAATTCTATTATTTTATTAAAAAAACATTTATAGATCTAAATATCAGAATAAAATTATACATATATCAAAATTTACATGATATAAATTCCACAGAATTTTATTTTGAAGTCTAACGGGTGTTATAGTTTGTCTAAGATGAGGGATTTAATTTCAAATACAAATCTTATTAAATTAAGTTCTCTTTGAATCTAACTGAAATTCTTAATTTTGTTATTCACATTTACATAATTTTCTTTTTTTTCGTCATTTATTTATGATTAAACAATGACATTTTTATTAAAATTTTTACTGAGAAAAAATCGATCTTAGACCTGTTTATATTAAAAATTATATCTTTAAAATTAAAAACATTAATTGTAAGATACTTTAAAATTATACAATATATGGAATAAATTTGCTAATACATTTTAATGCAAATATGAAAAATATTATGAAAATTCTTGCGACTTTTTATGTACAGTAATAATTCTTAAATTATTTATTTATTTACTTCTATATATCCTGCACATAGAAATCGATAGAGTAAAAATATAACCAAATTATCTCTCATTTTTTTTATTTCTTGAGATAGATGCTCGGTTTATTTATTTGTCAATCCATTATCTGCTATTCCACCTAAACATTACATGGTCGATTTTATTTTGTTTATTTTATAGTCTTTATGAGTTATAAAATTCGAAATAATATTTCTTCTGAGATTTCGGAAACATTGAGGAAACACATATACAATTAAGAAATAACTAAACTGCAAAATAATTAAAACTACAATCTGTTCGATTTAAAAAAAATAAAGATAAGAAAGGAATTACAAGAAACAATAATTCAAAATTTTAGAATTCTGTGAGATGGCGTAATCAAACGGAGAGAGGTTTTGCTAGGGGAAAAATGTCACTGACTGAAATTTCTAGGAAACATTTTCTATTGGATATCAAAATGTCGAGCGTTGAACACATTATTAATTTTTACAATAGATCTGATTGTGTTTTTATTATAAAACTAAAAAATTATGATACATGACACAGAAAAATAAATAAGATTTAAGTAGTAAATAAGTTCTTTATTAGCCCTAGTCTACAATAGATGTAGTAAGCCTTATGTCGTAAGAAATCGACCAATCACAGTCGATTATTCTCTTCGAATTTGTGTGTGATTGGTCAATTTCTTAAGGCTTAAGGTTTACTGACCAATCACACTCGAATTTGAAGAAAATAATTGATTATAATTGGTTAATTTCTTACAGCTTAAGGCTTATTACATTTATTGTAAGCCGAGGGTTATGCGTGGTCTACAATGAACAGTAGCAGTAGTGAATGAGGCTGTAAGAGTAAGAAATTGACCAATCACAGTCAACTATTCTTACATTCGACTGTGAATTAGTCAATTTCTTACTCTTCAGCCTCATTCACTACTGCCATCGATATACAGACTGTGTTCCAAAATTGACTGCTAGTACTGAAAATCTATAGTATACGTAACGTAATCTATAGATTTTTAGCGCTGGCAGTCAATTTTGGAACACAGCCACAGAATGGACTGCTGATAGCAGTGGTAGGGGTAGAGACACACGTAGAGTGAGAGGCAGATAATAGTATGAACGTTCTTCCTCTGTTTATTATTGCTCTGCAAAGCAACAATAACCAATCAGGCTTTAAGACAGAGGAGGAACGTTTACTATTATCTCTCACTCTACACGTGTCTCTACCCCCACCACTGCCATTAACAGTCCAGTTCTGTCGATAGAATTTAACTAATCAGAGGAAAAAAAACTAATCTTAAGTTTACTGAATTTTGCTTTGATTGGTCAAATTTCAATCCAATCTCAATCTTAATCTCTAGTCCGATACAGGCATAATCACAATCATTGATCATGTTTAAGTTGGAGCAGGGACTGAGCAATCAGAGAAGGAAGCATCGTATATTACGCACAACGATTGGTTCGTCGCAAAGTCACAATAATAATAATACTGCAACCTCATTGTAAACCCAGCATTAGGTCTGTTTGCGTTGCTTTTTGCATTTTTTGCACTTAGCAAGTGTTTTCTCTCTTTCTCTCTCTCTCTCTCTCTCTCTCTCTCTCTCTCTTCAACGCTCGAATATGTATTTACTCGTTTTTAGTGCAAGAATTTTTGATGATTTCAAGCAACGCGAACAAACCTCTTCTCGTTAATTAATGATGGAGACGTCCGCCTTAAATCTGGTGAGTCTTGTTTTTTCACGTATTATATTTTTATATTAATATATAGTTTATATTATGTGCTACTTACTGTACGAGTTAAATAAAAAATGATGATTATTTATGATTTCTCTTAGGAGTCGTCGATACGTCGATCGTTTTATTTTATTGAGCTGGAAATAAAATAGATACTAATGACAGAACATGTTAATACATATGTTGTTTTATTGATGAATAGCGAAAATTATTAGGAATTATTTCTACATATTTTATTTATTACATATTGTAAATCATCAATGATATTGATTTACATAATTAATATGCTTGGTTTAAGGCACATGAAAAGCAGAGGAGAGCAGAAGCGTTATTGCGAGAGGGAAAGTTTGAGGAAGCAGCTAAGTGTCACGAGATTGTAGCTGATCTTTTAGCAGAGGCTCATGCTCAACTTGAGTCCAGTCTCATCCATGTACATGCGTCTACTTTATCTTCCCAAGATACATCAAAATTTCTGACACCAATTCATTCACTTGTCACATTGGAATCTCTCAGTTTACAACGAGATTATCATAAGAGGCAAGCGGCTGTTGTCAGGTAAGGTGTAATATTTTTAAGTTGTAAGTTATCTATCTTATTATATTATATAACCATATATACATATATATATATATATATATATATACACATATATATACATATGTATGATTTTTTATTGTCATAAGAAGTTATATTTGCTACTAGAATGAAGCAAGCACAATATGAAGAATACAAAACAACCTTAGAAAATCATCAGAAGGATCTTCTCAATAAGCACACAGCTAGATATAGTGAAAGAGATAATTGTGCAGACATAAGAATTGACAAGTTTGATGGTTCGTTACGTCAAGCTATATATAAGACTATTGACGAACAAGATAGTCTTCTAAGTTTGATAGATATCAAGCTGCCTAGTGCTGAAGAAAAAAGTTTCAAACATCCGAAAGACACAGGCACCGTTATAGAAGAGCTCAGAACTGTTAACAGCCAATTGCGATCCCTTGTAGGAAGCTTGCTCAGCCAACTAGAAGCAAAAGAAGAAGAAGTTCGCCAACTGACACAGCGTCTCTATGCAGTCTCTGTCAATTCTAATGACAATATTAGATCGGAAGAACATCCTTTGTGTCCTCTTGATCCTTTACCTCAGTTAACACCTCTTGAAATGCCACTTTTTGATTTTACATCTTCATAAGATACAAGTTTTCCTCTAATTTAAAATACACTTCAAAAATGTTTAGAATGAAAGAAGGAACTTTAAAATGAAATTAATATTAATTTTATTCATGATTAGTGTTAAAAGTACCATATTTTCAATATTATATTGGAGTGTATATAATTGTAAATTTTATATAAATGATATATAACAAAATTTATTTAATATATACTTTTGTTATAAATTTTAATGTGAAAAATGCTTTTATTTATATATATTATTTATATATAGGTATATATATATAATATATATGTAATATATGTTATATATTTGTACATTTATATATAAATATTACTTTTCCATTTTCTATTAATAAACATTTTGAGTTATGTCTCAGTAACAGTTGGTTTATGAACATATGTTAATGTGAATTTTTTTCATGTTGGTGTGAGATTTCGCTTCCGAAGTTGGTAATCTTATTTTAGTTACATCCTGTATATTGTATTCCTTCGATCTGAAGGTTGAAGGCCTGTTTAAAAGTTTGGCTATGTATCGAATCAACAGTAGAGGAAATTATTTCTAAAAAATCAATAATAAAACAAATGAAAATGGATTTTCCTCCAGTGGGTAATCAATTTGTAAATAGAAGAGTTCTGAGCAATCCGATTCAGGCGATTGTTTGGCCACTAGGATTGTAATCGACTGTGATCGTTATTATGTAAATAAAGATCGAGTTCAGTTTTAAGTGTCGCAATTATTTTGTGCGAATATGAGAGTGTTGCGATCATGAGAGATTAATTCTGTGTTTCTTTTTATCGACACATTGATCTGAATATTTTTAATTTTAACAAAAATTGTGAATATATATATTATATATGTAATATATACATATATATATACCTTTTATATATATATATATATATATATATGAAACAAAGATATGTTTACATTATCTCCAACAAATGTCTTTGGATAAAAATATCACGATGATATCTATAAGTTGTCTGTATCAGCGTCTTGAACTTCGTAACTTCCTAATTTGAAGTGGCCGGGCCTTTCCATAATTGAAATTGATAATATATCGAATGATAGACCAGGGCCATCTTACCCCCAGCGAAGACATATATCAAACGAAAAGATATAGATATAGTCATATAGACACATTATCTTCGTATCACGTATGTCATTGATCGAGACGAGATGTATATCTTTATTAATGTTCTTTTATCGAAAGCTTTTATATTGAAACGCTTCTAAATACTAAAATACTTTGCTGGGTTTTCTTTTTTTTTTTTTTAATACATCTTGGATCTCAATTGAATAAAGCATGTCATTTTTGCTCGAGTGTAAAGAGTAGACTCTGCGTCTAGAATGTCGTGAACTTCTGTAAACAGATCGACCCCGACTTCGTCATAAGATAAATCATTAAAAATGATCTTATATGTTGTATATCATCGTGTTTTCTGAATATCTCGAAACACATACGAGATACCCACGCAAGATACGCAGATCGAGTCAATGTTTATTCAAGATATTGAGCCTTGTTAATCCAGCATTGCCAAATAACATCGTTAAGTTGAACATCCGATAATTGTTATTTATGATACTCAATAAAAATATTACAAATAATATATTTTTCCACGTATAACAACGCGTGTGTTATATTATTATAGTAACATAAATATTTAATCTCTATAAATTTATCAAAAGATTATAATCTTTCAAAACGTCATAAAATGACATTTTTTAAAATTGCTTTTTTTTTATTTTTTAAATTTGACTTTTTGTAAAAGAATGCGAAAATTATCTTTTTAATTATTTTTTGTATTTTCATTATTATATTATTATTTTTCTTATATCAAACAGTAATTTTATAAAACAAAAAAGTATATAGATATATATATGGACATATTTCGTATATAATTACATATATATTTAAACAAATAATTAAGGACACGCTAACCGGTCAAAGCTAGATCTTCGTGCTAATGTTTCTTATGTGAATTTATGTGGGGAAATTGAGATGCTTGTTAGCATCATTATTATTAAATTGATTATCAATTTAATATTGTGATATTACTATTCTGATATTGTTCATCTTAAGACTGTGTTTCAAGACCGAAAATTTATTCGGCGCGCAGTTTGATGAACTTGAAAAATATATATAAATTTATAAGAAACATTAGCACGAAGAACTAGTTTTGACCGGTTTAGCGCATCCTTAATTATTTGTTTTCACATATTGGTCTATTTGTTATTTATAATATTTATATATATTCTTATATGATAAATTTTTTACCAGGTTATATATATATATATATATATATATATATATAAATCTCTGTATATTGTTTTTTGTTCTCTAAAAGATCTCTAATGGTGCGGCCGGACTATGCGCGATTCGTGATTCGTGACAGTTCAAAACTCGCAATTTTCTATTCATATAAGATTTGCAAACAATGCAAATGAACATATTTGTCGAACTTGCACTTGTTTAATATTCGTATCAATTCGCTAACGGAGCGGTTTTTTGACGAAATCAAAAGACGAATCATCACGAATCGCGTATCGTCTGGTCGCACCATAATATATTGGAAATGTTATGAGACCGATTCTTTTTATTAAATCATATGTTACTGATCGATATACGCAACGTATGCAGGGGTTTCTTATCGGGATTAATCGGAATTAATCGCGTATCTCGATCACACATTGTACCAGTGTTACTTATTTACGACGGCATGAAAGTATCACGTGAGTCGGCTGTGCACTCCCCGCTTATCCACACGTCAGGATTTTTTTTTAATATCTCACAACGGGGCCACGTGAACATCAATCATGGCAGTAAATGCGACATTATTATACAAAATTTCCGTCAACGTAATTTTAAATGCGTATTTAATTATTATCTTTATGATTGAAATATTGCTCAAGCCTCTACGCCAAACAAGCCTCTACGGAAGAAAACATTTCACAAAATATCGATAAGATATAATCTTTTTTTAATATCTCCAGGCTATATTTAGGATATAGTCTTTCAAACATTCTTTTAATCGCAGATCTTTGTTTTATTTGACGAAATATCTGAGAAGTTATATCGTGATCTTGTAGTCAAGCTTCTAGATAAAAACTTTGTTGCAATATTAATCGGAATATAAGATTGTGTCATTTATTTTCTTCCTTTGACTACATCTATTTCGACACGTTACTTACGCATTTAATTCTATGAGACATAATTTTATAATGTGATTGAAATACGAGGCGACATCAAGAAAATCATCAGTACAACAGAGAGTAGCATTAAACTGAAATTTATCTAGAAGACAACAAAAAATAGTTGAAAAAAACTGTCGCATACGTCATATTGCAAAAGCACAAGAAACTAAGTATTGGAATAATTAAAAACTAATACCATAGAATTTCAAAGAATTGCTATTATACTTATGTTAATCTATAACAGATCTATAACATATAGATCTATAACAGATATCATGATTACAGACGCTGTATCTGCAGACGTTGTATCTAGATTTAACTAGTTGCAAAAAAGATAAAGGTTTGTTATCGGGCTTGTTTTATATTTTTAGATTATACGTTAATGACTATTCTTGTTGAACATTTGTGGAAAATTTTCTATTCTATCGCTTGATATTTTAAACAAATTTTACTGCTTTATATTGCCTAAAGTCTGATTACCTGAACATATCTGACATTTAAAAAATAAATATTTGTATATATATATATATATATATATATTATAACATTATAATATATTTCATATTCTCTATTCCTTGAAGTATTTCATATTATTTGCACATCTTGATATGACAAATAAGAAATTTCCTATGTCAATAAAAAGAAATTAAGAGAATCGCAATTAAACAATATAACAATTCTTCATACAATATTATTGAAAAGTTTCTATGAAATATAAACATTAAAGAATTTACTTTGAGAGAGCTTATGAACATGATTAAGCAATGCTGTGATATCTTCAGGAATAATAAAAATAAACAAGTACTATTTGTATCGAAGAAAGATTGCCACACAAGATTCGTTGTTTATTATGGCATATTTTATAACAACTTCCAACGATTGTCACTTAAGTGATAAGATTTATGTTTTCTTTAAAACATAAATTCCTATTTTATATTAGTAGCCTATTCCATATTACCTGCTTTTATCTTACATAAAATAAATCAAATAAGCATGACATGCAAATAAAAAAACGAAACTTTATACCCTACTTTTTATTAATTATTCTTTAAATTATGTCGTTTGTATACTACTTAATAGCGATAAGTCGATGACCGATGCGGATGCGATACGAAGCGACGCAATGAGTTTATTTTGTTTTTTTTTTTTTACAATCGTCTCTTGTCGCTGCGTTTCTGTACATTATCTCCCATAATTTTACGTCGTCATAACGTTAACAACTAAACATCAACATTTTACTGATCATGCAAATAACGACGACGCGTACATAGTCCATATTCTGGCTCTTTGCCCGCGAAGATGCGTCAGCGTTGCGCTTAGAGTTTATCAATTCTGCTTAAAAATTGATAAAGACCCTCGAGACACACGCGCGTCGCTATTATCGCACAGCTCTCCCCTTGTCCGCTCTGGGGAGACAAAAATCCTCTCCCCGGCGGAGACGGCAATAATTATTGTGAATGACGCGTGAGACTTCTTATCTCGTCGATGCGTGACGTATTTATCATATAAAATATCGGCCGTGCGCGACTCAGGCATCAGTACTGGTTTTTACCTTAGCACGATCAAATGAGGTACAAATAAGGACGCATAACGGCTCTTGATACCCCACGAAAGCTATCAAGCATTTCAACGATCTAGTCAATATTTGCAGTATATATCGAACCGCACAGACGCAAAGTAAGTCTTTACTTTATCTCACATTTAATTTTGAAATTAATTTTGAAAACTTTAATGATTCTGTAGAAACGTCACTAGTGTCTTAACATTTATTGGGTATGAAAAACATTCTTTTAACAAACGTATCACATCAAGATCGTGTGATCTGTTAGCTGCTCATTGATTATATCTACTTTCTAATATCCTGCAAGACAAAGGAAACGTCAAACCTTTCTCCTTTCATATTCGCTTAACGAGCAACAAAGGTCTCTTTGTCTCTTTGTCTTTTCCTTATGATGGACCATCGAATCCTTTTTCGAAAGTTTTTAAATAATCATAAAAATTCGAATTGTTTCAATTTATTATTGGAAACTGAGCATTTTTGAATCTGAAATCCTGAAAAATCTTGAAAATTTTGAAAGTCTTATGAATGCTTAGAAATCTTTCTTTGAATATCTGAAATATTTAAAATTTTCAAAAAAGAATTTCTTTTTGATGTCTCAATGCATAAAATAGAGAATGGATTAAAATAACGTGAAGTATTATGAAAAAAGAGAAATTTTTTAAACATTCAAAACTATCGAAATATTCAATACATTAAAAAATTTTTTTCAAATCATAGGCTTAGAAAAATGAAATTTTATTATCTATGTCTGTTTAAAAAATTATGTATGTTTAAATAAAATTGGAAGTGAATTAAAATTACGAAAAAATGTTTGCAAAATGTTTTAAAATTGTTAACATGTTTAAGATGAGATATTTCTTTCAAAATCTTTTTGATTTTAAAAATATTCTAAATAATTCAAGGTTTTTATCATATATTTTCAATGATTTAATCTTTTTTATTCTGAACCTATTTTCGCTATTTTCTCATTAATGTGTTTACTTAACGTGTACTATAGAAAGTTTTCCAACAAAGAACCATTTGTATATGCATCAGAAATCATTATTTATTTTCTCTTCTGCGACATTCGTTCTTTCTTTGATATGATTCTTATTATATGCATACGCATACACATTATCTATTCTTTATATTAAGAAATACATCTAACAAAAAGATTTATTCGTAGATGCTGATTGGTGGTGCTGTTAGCTACGTCGCTGGAAAGCAAGCGGTTCGCACAGTTTATTGGCGAACTGCGAACAACGGCCGTCTTTTGAAGACAGCGAAAACCTGCATGTTTCAAGGACCGCCAAAACCTGCGAGATCATCAACTGCGGCTTCTTCGGTGTGCCCCGCGCAATCACACATGGACCTGATACCCAAAGTTATTTTGTAGTAAAAGCTATGAGAAAATCGCATACCAACATGAAAGTTATTCATTATGTACGACAAACTGTACATAATAAATTATTAATTATTTAATCTTAAAATGCATATTTATAAAATGACGCAATAAAGTTAATTATTATTTATTTCTTCCAATAAATATTGTTTTTAATTTGTCCACACAGACACATCTATTTCAAAGACTATATTTCTATAGTTTGAGAAGATTTTATACGGTGATACACAAATCGCACTAATTTGATGACAGATTCTTCGATGTATTTGAAATCCATTTTTTCTTCCTTTAATAATAATATTTTCTCTTCCTTTAATAATAATATTAATAACTTCCGAATTATTAGCAATTGATAAAGAAAGGCTTTTGACAGATTTCATTTTAGGACAACAAATCGATGAAAACCATGTTTTGCAAATATATTTCTTGAAATCACAGATCTTGATTAAACGGAATTTTAATTTTTACTTAGCTACAACGCTGTAATGTTGTATATATCAGAGAGTTGCAATGATGATGACTTTTCTCGAAATTTTTGCCAAATAAAGATTCGTTTGAACTGATCTGTTTTTAAAATTTAAATGCGTTTTATCTTGTCTGGAAGATTTGCGTAGATGATCAAAGATGCAATCGGATAAATTTAGTAGCTTCTATTCTTCTACTTGTCGAAGGGAGAAAGAGACAACATATTACAGAATAATGAACTGGAAGAAAAGCAAAAATAGTACCTGCCGAAAGACTAACTACGTCGATATGGCATTGAGACAAAATCGCAGAGATAGTAAGAGGGTAAAAGTTCTTGCGCCGGCGTAGTAGCATGTTTATTGATTTTGCAAGCAAAGCTGCTCCATACAGCTCGACATCGATTCGACCGCGAAGAAGAACCGAGTATTGGTTTGACAGTCGATATAATCGGAGAGTCCAATTTGTGGAGGTTCAACGAAAAGGGTGGAACGGCTGCTCGAAGGGTGAACGGATCCTGCGGCGCGTTTTGTTCGGTGCGCGAATGTAACGGGGAGTTGCGCGTTCTATCTGGTGACTGGGGAAATACGCTCCGACGGGCGAGCGTTTCCGTGTTCCGTGTGAAAACGAGCTCGGAATCATGCAGAACTATGGACACGAAGATTACGACTATGGTGTGTCAAACGACGCCCAACCGTCGGGCAGAGTTCTCCCCCAGATGCCAGGCGTCAGGCCGCAGGTGGATCCGCAGGCCGAGGGTGAGGTCGATCCTACCATGTACCCCCAACCGAAAGAAGCCACACACAAGATTCGCGGTAAGAGCGATATCTTGGAGTATCTCTTCGGCTCCGTTGATCAGGAGCTCCTCACCGTGAAGACCTTCTATTTTTTCTTCTACTCGGCCTTTGGCTCTCTGTTTCCGCTTATGGGGGTATATTTCAAGCAAATGGGCATGAACGCAGGTCAATGCGGCCTTCTCATCGGTCTCAGACCGTTCATTGAATTCATGAGCGCCCCTTTCTGGGGCTCTTTGGCCGACAGGTGAGGTTGTGCTCTTTTCTTTAAAGTATATATGCATTATCTTAATGTAAAAGATTACTTAGTCGTATATAGATGGTCTTAAAAAAAAATAATAGTATAGTAAAGGTCATTTTGTGATAACACTATTCAGATTAGAGATAAATACTAAATTCTATGTAATAGAAATAAAGTAAATACTAGCTATATAAGAAAACTGTCTTATCAATTTGAAGTCATTAATTTTTTAAGACCGCAATGATTTAAGAATTCGCAAATGTTTGTCACACGTGATCTTTGCTCGAGAGTAATTCGCTCGGTGCATAAAAAACGCAGATATATATTTATCTTATATATTTTTTTATCATGCAATGACGTCTATTGAAATAATTACAAATAATTATAAAACGAACAGATTAACGAAAAAGAATCTGTATCAAATAATAATCTTTCTATATAATTTTATTTGAAATATAATTTTTTTGTATAATTTAGAACATTTAGTAAAACGAATTTCTAAAATGAATAATCATTCTTAAATATATAAAATTATTGTATAAATAAAATTAATTTATTTTTAATATTTCACAAGATAAAAAGAAATTTCTTTGTTTAAGCGTTTCGTTTAAGCGTTTCATTTAAGATAATAGCTGAAATTATTATCTTTCTAGCGATATGAAATACATACATAATTTTAGTAGTGACATTATAATTTTTAATAAAGTCAGCGACATCTGCTGAAAATTGAAACAAATTTTTATGATCATATAATACAAATTAGAAAATAGAGTAAGATGATTATTTAAAAAACATAGGGGTAGCCTAGAAACAATATTTGAATCTAGGACTTTTTTCCGTAGTTGTAAACAAAAATTTATCCGTGAGAACATTCGAACAAGTGCTCTTATCACTTGGGCTATCCAACATAATAAGGCCAGGGACACGTGAAAAAGCTGAAGCAAACGAATTGACTAGAAACGAGCGTTTTCTTTCCATCTGCCTTTTTAAGAATGTTTTTCGAGAATAAAAAAGGACAAAATAATAAGTGAACTTTTACATTTCTCTTTATTTGTTCGTAGATGGCAAAAAGGCAAACTTATCTTATTAGCTTCCCTTTCTTGCTGGATCATTTTCACTCTGCCATTGGGCTTCATTCAGCCTCCGCCTACCTCTTGTATGATCAGAACAAATGACACTCCTTATCTGGAGGATAAGGAACAAAGAATTGTAAAACGATCGACCAACCTGAATGAACTGTATTACCCCGAGAATAAAGAAGAGTATCTGGAGGTCGCGTCCAACGTTGTCTTCGAAAGATTACGACGAAGTACGGACGATAATGAGATATTTGATTATATGAAAAAACCAAATCCGAATGAATTTAATGCATTCGAATCTTACGACATTGAGAAAAATGGTGTTAGAGATTTCGATAACGGCGTTTCTATTATGTACGATTTGAGAAACAATAGAGTCAGGAGACAAACATCCATCACGGATAAGGACGATATCGGAAATCTTAGATACAAGTCCGAAAGCAATGGCGACGATGCGAGGGAAATCGATTTGGAAATGTTGCAAAAGAAAAATCGTCCAGCCGACGTGTTGGAGTACAAACGCTTCATGAAGGTACACACATTCGTGTTTTTTATGATAATAAAATTTACATACAATAGAATTGTGCATATATATCAATAGTCTAAAACATTCTGTTATAAAAATGTGTATTCTGCTTAAAAAAGATTTATTTAATTATACAATTTCAAATATTTTTCAAATATTGTTTCCAAATGTATTCTTTGTTAATATTGCATAATAAAGTTACATAATCAATATCATTTATATATATTAATAAAAAATGTATTCGTTTTTTTAGAATGAACAAGTGACTGACAGAACAGTCCCGAAAAAGGCTTACATTCACACTAAAACGCGTGTGAAGCCGCCACCAGAAAAGATAATGGTAAAACGAGACGTGGCGGAGAGAAGGCAAACGTTCTTGGACGAGAATGACACGATTAAAATCGATAACAATGAGGAAGAAAGCGAAAAAAATGTAGATATGTCATTGGTGAGGAATCGTAGGAGCATTAGAATGCTTCACAGCCCCACAGGACCTAATTTGTCTCCTCTGTCGGTTACTTACGCCGCGAATTACGACGAAAAAAAGAATAAAGAATGGGTGAAGCCGCTTTTCAGTTCCATAGTCTACAGATTACCGGTAAGTCACAAGCCTGACTCTGATTTTATTAGCTCTTGAAAACAATAATTCGTATATTCGTATCGAGAAGACATAAGCATACAATATAGCAAGAAAGAGCTTAATTGATGTAGCAAGAAGGATAGCTGCAGAAGAACAATAATTTAACATGTTGATTCTAAATGTGATTTTAGGATATTCAAAAAACATTCTTCCTTCTGCTATTGTTGGTAGTAGTTGGTGAATTTTTTTCGGCACCTGCCATAACATTAGCCGATTCAGCTGTTATTACTTTACTCGGTGAAGACGCCGATAGGTAATATAATCAGTATAATGTTGAAGAATAATGAAGCAATTTTGTTTTTTTATCAAACATTTTTGAGAGACTGATATTTACGTTAATTCGCAAAGTTAATCAATTATTTCAAATAAATCCGATTGCTTTTCCAGCTTTAAGACCTTGCATTTGATAATTGTAAAGTTAATAAATTTTAACTACTAGATATGGTCATCAACGCATGTTTGGAAGTCTCGGATGGGGCTTAGCCATGTTCTTCGTTGGAATCGCCCTCGATCATAGTACCGCGTTTCCGGATCATCCCTGTAAACCTGACGAGAGAGAGAAAAATTACACGATTTGTTTTGCAATATTCAGCGTTTTAATGGGTGCTGCGTTGATAACAGCAACGCAAATTAATTTCAAATATGACTTTGGTCCCGCTGAACCGGTAAGTCCACTTTAATATCTTAATATGAGCCGGTTACTTGATAAAGTGCCGCTATTTAAAAACTATATAAAAAGATCAATAGGATTGAGATGTCATTTTCGTAAATATTTCTCACCTGATAGATTTCATAAATTTTTGAACAAATAATTACTATGAAAAAAAATAAATTCTGAATCATCTATAAGGTTTATTAAACTTTTGTTAATTAATATTTTACATATAGGAAGTGGTAAAACCTCCAGCTGAGCCAACGCGGGAAGAGCAACTTCAAAGTCAGTTATCCCAGCAACTTAATTTGCCTGGGCTTCAAGATTCTTCCGCCGCTGTAGATCCTAAGCCTCCGCCTCCCGAAGGGAAGGTCTGCATCTATTTTTTATCAAGACGTTTATAAATAGAAAGCTTTTATTACGTTTACGTAACATTTATTAATTAACAAAGTGAAACGGAAGAATGAAAACAACACGCGCTTTTCCAGTTTATTTATCGATCTTATTACGTGAAGAAATCTTATAAATTCAGCATCACAAATAATCTTATGCTTTAATAACTTCCTGATTTTAGACCAAGATGTTCGCTCAAACGATGAAGGAAATACCGGAGTGGGTGACAGTGTTGAAACAATTCAAGGATGTAAAATGCGCATCGTTCCTTTTCGTCGCGTGGTTTATGGGATTTGGTATCGGATTGATCTTCACTTTCCTATTTTGGCATCTTCAGGATTACGGAGGTTCGCCGACTCTCTTCGGCGTTGCATCTGTGATCAATCACATTTCCGAGATCTTCGCGTACTTCTTCAGTTTCAAACTTATTCGACAGATCGGACACGTTAAGGTAAACAAATCTCATGAGATTAATTACTTCCAATATATTAGCAAGCTATGTTGAAGCTGCATTATGATTAATTAAATTTCAATTACAAAATTACTTTAGAGGCATGATTTTTTTTACATTTTTTTAACAAATCTAATTTTTCAAAGTTGGAAAAATCCTTTCAAAGCGATTTTAATTACGAAATTGTATCAATATTTAACATATTTTTGCTTATCAATTTTGCATTTACAACTTAATGTAATGTTTTTATACCAAAAATTAGAAAAAATTTACCGATTGTCTCTTCCATTTTTCACGCTTTATCGATAATTATAACATGTATTTCAGGTGTTGTGTCTGGGTCTGGGCGGAAATGTACTTCGATTCCTCTACATATCTTGGCTAAAAAATCCGTGGTGGGTATTACCCTTCGAATTTATTCAGGGTATCACGCACGCGGCAGTATGGGCAGCGTGCTGCAGTTACATCGCTCATAATACACCGTCGCAATTGCGTTCGAGCGCACAGGGTGTTCTTCAAGGACTTCATCATGGGCTTGGAAGAGGTTGCGGTGCGGTAATTGGTGGCATGTTCGTCGCAGCTTATGGTAAGCTTTTAATATTCAATATCTCGAGATAAGATGTGATATACGGCTCTTCGTAAACAATTGATTTGAGACTTAAACGATTTCAGGCTTATATGATATTTTTTTATATATTATTATATACTATTTAAACATCATGAAATTTTTATTACAATAATTAATTTATGACAATGTGTGTGTTTATGAAACAATTATCGAGTGTCGATGGTCGATGTGCAGGTACAACTGCGACTTTCCGAGCGTACGGTCTCATCTGCATCATTGTCCTAGCAATCTTCGTGTTCATTAACTTCTACAGAAAGGATACTGGTTTCGTATCCGAGCTGCCACAGACGGAAGATCCGCGTCAAGTAGCCGAGGCTACTCATTTAGCACCGCACGGTGTACCGAGCAACGCAATACCGCGTGCCCTCAGTTCCACACGCCTGCATGAATTGGCTAATCAAGATGCTGGATACGGGGCGACTTATCAGACCGCTGGTGGAAATCTCGCGGTACCCGGTGCTAACGGAGGTGAGGAACTAGATTCCATTAAAAAAGCAGAAATTTTCTTTGTGAACCAGACGAGTGGTATCATTGCTTCTAGATTGCTATTTTAACTTTCTACTTGTCGTCTAATTTTTTTTAATTTTTCACCGATTTGCAGGCCCTGGCAACCCAACGAACCCATTCTTAAACGGCGGAGGTGGCGGCGAAGGTGGATATAATTACGGTATGACTGGCAAAGGAGAGGACGAGTATATTCGTAGGAGCTTCCAGGTTCAGTAAAACTATTCTCATTAAAACGTCCGGCAAAGAGAGGACGCAATATTCTGTCCGATAAGAAAAAACATAAACAAAGAAAATGAAATAGAAATGGAAAAAGATGCACTGTCGGCTTTATTGCCCGCATCTTCTACAAGAGGCTACACACTCGCTGAACAAGAAATCCTATCTATACTTTGCCAAATTAATATGTTCCAAACATGGAGAAAATATTGATGACACATAACTTTCCTGTTTGATAGATCTACAACGAGGTGGTGGGTAGGGAATTCGATGTCGTAAAACCAACTATCCAACTACACGCCCAACAACCATGCACCAATCCCTTTCATCAACACGACTACGACTGGTAACGATTCGATCTGTCGCGATGCCGCGGGTTGTTTCCCATGACTACGATATATTGAAATGTGAGCGTTTGAGAAGACATTACTGAACAAATAGTAACGTAAATATAAATATCCATACGGATAGGTACGTATGCGTGCATAAGAGTCCATGTGCAAAGTACATATAAGATTAATGAACTTGAATAATTCTATTTAAACTTAAAATCTTTATCTGAGAGTCGACTTTTCCGTAGCCGGTATGTCATGGTCATTCATCATAAGATTTCTAATATTTTAATATTAATTTTTTCTAATATTAAGGATCAAGTATTAATGATGTTCTTTTGTAATTTAAACAGTCGTTGACATTAGGTGCGTTCTACTTGGCGCTCGCAACGTTCACGGGTATCATTTTGTGCTTGTTTAACATTTGATAAACAACAAGAATGAAATGATTCCAAGAGCGTCGCGAGCGTTAGGTGGAACACAGCCATTGTAAGCTGTGAAAAGATTGACGTGGAATTTGACCAAAAATGTATTGTTCAGGATTGACGCGGCTTCCACATATGCATACGTGCGTGCGTATATGAACGTGTGTGGGATCGTCTTTATGCCGCCGTTGTATGGTATGTATCGAGATATACGATGTGATAAAAAATATCTATGGACAAGCGAAAAAAAAGTGAATCAACGCTTCTGATGCTTCATTCGGTAAAATGCGAAATCTTACGACAGTCGTCTCTTT
The DNA here is from genome assembly GCA_037157785.1 of Cephalotes varians. NCBI lineage: Eukaryota > Metazoa > Arthropoda > Insecta > Hymenoptera > Formicidae > Cephalotes > Cephalotes varians. The sequence goes on from JANQDE010000004.1 coordinate 3,835,617, forward strand.
TGAATTGATCGTCGTACGTCGTTTATTTTTTTCATATTATTTATATTGTTTGCTGCTTCCTCCTGACTCTGAAAACGAATGTTCCACGAGTCTAGGGTATCAGGGAATTAGTGGTAAGACTAAATCCAATTAATCGAAAGTGCCTATCGAAAGTTTCCTGATGCCCTGTGCGACACGTTACTTCTATTTCTGCCTGACAGTTCTTTTACCTTCCCATATGTACGATTAAGAAAGAAAAGTAACCCAATCTCGAACAATGTCGAATTTATTAGTTCAAATAGACATTTTGGACATAAGACAATGCCAGTTGAGGCAATGGCACTTTCTATTGTCCACGCGAATATTTATTTCTCAAAATATTCAGAATATCGTTCCATAATGGTAATAAAGAATATACATATATCAGAAATGTATCACAAATAGAAGTTTTAACGTATTATTTTCCTAGATTTTTATCACGTTTGAATCCTCGAAATTTTCTTAGGATTGAACGATCGATTTTTTTAGACTGTATTTTTTAATGACGTTTGTAAGAAAACAAAAGCGAGTCAAAATATCTTTGCATTATATACATAATTATATATTGATATTATATTATCATATAATTGTTTTATGTTGTAAATGTACGTTATAGAATAATAAATACCGTTCCGTTTTTTTCATAGAGAGAGAGACATTCAAGTAGCAATTGGTGTTTGCACTACAGCAAAATAGCTATGTCGCATTCATGTTTGAAAAAAAATCATTCAAATGCACTTAAAACGGTAGTCGTAAAAAAATGTAATATACATGATTTAACAAAGTAGGATTTAGACAAAACGCATCTAAATCGGCAGACACTAAATAGAAAATTAAAATATAAAAAAACTTGGAGGCCTGTAAGGTTTGATATGACAAATACGAGTATCATAATAGATTCATTAATTTCATCGGCAGCAATTTAAAAGAGAACGTGTATATGAAACTAAATTAATTAAAGAGATAATTCACCTGTAAATATTCTACACGCTTTTAGATGTAGATTCTACTACTTCTACATACTTTTCTGTTTTCAAACAAATTGTTGATCGTTATTTACAATGTTCATGTTACAATTATCCGCATTACTTCTTCTATCAATTAAATGAATTTTATCTATCTATTAAATACTTTTATTGTATGTATAAGATATATGTTGTAACAACTGTATAATATTGTTGAAAAAGGAAAAAATTAGTAGTAAAGTACTGCATATCTATAAAAATTGTAGCAGCACCATTTTATCTACTATCGAGATCGGGAATCGCCTTCTATTTCACGCGTGTTGCCGGGAAACTCGAGGCACAAGAAATAGAAATATGCAATGTATCTCCACTTTTTAATCCGAATATTCTGGAACTAAATCTGCAAAAGGATTATACTATATACGCAATATTTCGCAAGCCGTACGTTAACCAATTCTGACTAACGGAAAAATATCGTTGCCATTTTTTGCAATTCTACTTTTGAGTTTTGGACTTCGTTCTGGAGAACGAATGATTTGTCACTCGACAGCTAAGGTACGGTTTGTAAAATATCAGAGGAGTGTAACGCTATAAGTGATATATTTCTTGTATCGGTCATCACACATCGATGTTTTGTGGACAACCAGATAATTATATAACGTTATAAAGACTGAAATAAAATGTCTTACGCACGTAGCGACCGATTCAAGAAGGCACTTCGGACATTTGTATTATAAATTATATATAGTTACAACTATATATATATAATGTAATGTACGGTGAATATCCGATTGTGTACCTATATATCGTGTATGTTAGCAGGATTGCGCTAATTAGACTCGTACTACGAAAATAGAATCGAACTATTAATCTGCTCTTACTTTTTATGGAGATATCTCGTGAAGTTGCTAGCGTGTTAAAGCGGTCTTTCATGGCATATTGATTATTTCATATGTTTTAACATACGTTACGTTGTTGATAGTTAAATCATGTTAATATTTTACAATCTCCTCGATTAGACTTTTGACTGAATCGATTTCAGTTGGAATAGACTGTAACTTATATTAAGTTGTATATGTAACATAACTTTGCGAGCGATTTCTTCACTGGATTACACCGTCATAAAAATACTTTAGTGCGTTAAGTATACTTTCAATTTGATATTTCTCAAAGTTATATCATGTATCAATTTTTATCCCCGCAACTTATCCGAGTTATAGAAAGATAAGATAAATGATGCTGCCACTGCGGCGACGTAAATGCACCAAACTAGATCTTCTGACACGTCTCTAATCAGTTTAATGTCATCGTAGGAATCATACGTGCGTCTAAGGAACACGGAAATATCTATAAAAAATGAGTTGTAAGTATTATTGTAATCCCTTTTCTTGGGGAGCAATAAACAAAAGAAAAAAAGATAAATTCTCGAGAAAATGGTGAACGCAGGAAGTGCATAAGAATTTATATATAATAACATATCATGAAACATCGTAGACTTAGCAAACATCATGTGCTTATGATTAAGAACAATATTCACTTGCACTTACAATTGGTTTTTATTTCACCCGTTATATTTTTTATTAATCTTCTTTTAATTCTTCTATTTTTACGTTTCTAATTAATAATTCGCTTCTTCGATCGTGATGCGAAATAATTAATAATTCAGAGATATAAATATGCAAATTTGTGTCGAATATTCGCCGATGATGAATTTTCACATGCTATTTAGGAAAGTTTCGTAAAAGAAAATTTAGCATTATGTACGTCAACGATCGAATCGATTTCATAAAATTTGTAATAAGAACAGATTGTGTGTGAAGTATCAATCGACTTTCCAAGTTTTAGTTTCAAAGTACTTATATAAATTTAATGAAACTTATTGTTTTTTGATATTAGATTTCGAGCTTCTGAGGATTATTTCTTTCTTAAATTTTAGATTAATATATATTTGCGAAATTGTTGCACACAAACGAAATAATATCTGTCTCTAAATTTTTCTGATATACTGAAATTTGAAATTCCAAAACGATATCAAGTTGTATTAGGATTTCTGAAACAGTCGAAATTTTCGCCCATCATGACTGTTAATATAATTTAATTAGTGTGCAGAGTCCGAGCACGCAGCATGCAAAATCATCCCCTCCACGTACATGCTACTGAAGCCGATTTCCGGTATCTCTTGATGTCGTGCCCTTTCTATACATCATAGGCAACTCCATTAGGTAAAATAGCAACATGAAGAATAAAAATATGCGCAAAAATAAAAATAACGAAGATAGAAAGAAAAATATGAAATTTATCAATGTATAGTAACATCAAAAGTAAAATATCAATATATATATATATATATATATATCGATTATTAATTCCTTTCAGAGAGAGTCTTAGATATAAAAAAATAAAGAGTTTCATTTAATATAAAAGTTTATTTTTTTTAAATTCTCACAGAAAAATTAATCTAGAATCTGGAGGATGATTTTTGACTAATCCCGCAATACTTGAAGTGCAATATTTGAAATGCAAATATTTGAAATATTCTGTTTTTGAATGCTGTGTCCAAAAATGACTGCCAAGTTAAAAATCTATAGTATGTGTATAGTTTTAGCACTGGCAATAAATTTTGGAGCATAGCCTCTATTGACAATTTCATATTGATCATTAAGTATAAAGTTATCTAAGATGGTAAATAAAACAAAGTATTGTCGATATCGTTAGGCGATTCTTCTTTAAGACCGTTTTAAATACAGTTTTAGGGTGATATTACATTTATCCTACAAATTTTTCAAGTGTGTTGATTGGTTACAGAATGGAAAAGTTCTTTAATCTCCAGAAATTCTCTATCTTGTAGCCAATCAATAGACTTGAAAAATTGTTGTACGACAAATGTAACATCAGTTAAAATCAGTTTTGGGTGCCATATAACCAATCGCAGAGCCGTACTATATTTAAGACGGTCTTGAAATAAGAGTCGACTAGCTGCGTTCTAAAATTGATTGCCAGTGCTGGCAGTTTTGTAAGTACTGTTTCAAAATTCACCACAGCACGCTGTAGTAGTACTACGAGAGAGTAATATCACTAATTTTATCGTCGTTTAAAGCTGCGTCGTTATGGCTACTGCGACTACAGCATTTAAGATGGCGAATATCATGGAAAGATGGCGAAAATTTAATCCTAAACCGCGGTCCAATTCATGCTGAAAACGTTTAAGCATCTTTGTTGTTTGTCAAATATTAAATATTAAATATAAAAATATTAAAGCACAAACGATGCTTAAGCACTTTGAGTGTGAGTTGGCTTGTCTTATTTTGAGATATAGATTTCGCACGTGCTAAAAAATATATTTTCAATTTAGGGATATAACAAAATTAGAGTACACCATAGACTTCGACGAGAAAGGTAACTAAACTAAAAAAACTAAACTAGGGATGGTATTCATAGTCAGTTCTTATATTTAAGATTGTCTTAAGATTCCATTTCAACTAATAAGAGAACCATACAAGCTTACTTAAGACGATTTTAAATATTCGAACGGACTATGAATACCGCCCTAGATGTGGTGAGCTAAAGCTAAGGATACATATTTTCATTAGGACGATGTTAAATTTATGAATAAGCAAATCCCCTCTTTTTTTCTTTTGGCCAATACTCTTTGAGTTCTTATCTTAGGTTCTAAAGATCAAGGAATGGTTGGATGAAGAAATGTTTCAATAATGACTCACGTGACTTCACATTCTTGAGAACTCCAGATTTTGAAAATCTATGGAACACACAGGCTTGCTCTCAGTACGCCACGGACATTACTCCTAAGATTACGTTGAGATCCTGAGAATTTTTCAAAAAGAAGTTCTAGATCCTTCGAAAATTCATTCAAGAAAAAAGAGGAGACGCTATAAATTTGTTTCGCTTCTCCTTAAACTTGTACATTCCTGAGACGTGAGATTATACGTATAGTTATTGAAGTGAGCGTACTGTTTAGAAATAAAGGTGAATAGATGTGGATGTTTACATTTTACATCACCCTCCCCGGTGTACAGTAGATCCGTGCTACCGATGGTACATCCGAACGTGTGACAGTCAACGTGTCGATTTGAGAGCGATCCCATTTGCCATAACAGTAGCGGCAAATTGATGTGATTTTTACATATCCCGGACGTCCTCGGCCAGGCAATACCGAATCGTATCAATTTGCCGTTATCGTTATCGCGCGAGCAATATAATTTTTTAAAACTAATTTAAGATATGTTAGCGTCCCACGACACTGTTATGTATCATTGAGTGAAAACGCTTGTTCATAATTTGTTGAAATTTGTTTGTTTCGTTCATCCCGCCATCGTTAAGGCGGTAATTGTTTTCGGTTTTGCATCGTGTTTGTGAAATGAGTATACTTGTACGAGAGGATCTCTATGAAGTTGTGATCATGATAACGCGGATAATAGTGCAGCGTTCGTCGTATCTTCATCGAGTTTGTAACGCATCGTGGCGTACCCATTTGTTCAGCCTCTCACGCAAGGGTTTGCTGCAGAAGCTGCGATATCTAATCAATCATCTGGATTTACGAATGATCGTCAAGTGCTTCGATAGAGGACTCTTCGCCGATGATCCGGACATTCTCTCTATCGCGTATAACGAAATCGTGCGACGCGGTTTGCGCGACGCTACGTACGTTGAAGCTATAGTGAAAAAATACGAGGAGCTCCCTGGTAAGTGGGCGAGAGATCCTTTGTTATCGTATACGATGTGATTAGTATGTTATATTGTGATAAAAGCTAAGTGATACAAACGGACAAGAATAATTAAAAAATATTTATTGATTTTTAACTAACTAGAAGTGTGTGGATTAAAATTGAATAATTGAAGCTTCAATCGACTTGTAAATTTTTTAATAGAAAAATATAAGTATAAAGAAAATAGAATAATAGTAAATAGAAAATGTGCGGCGATCTAGAATTCAATCTAGAATTTTAATTTGGGTTTACTTTATTATATTATTTAATTTAAAATACATACGAAACATTTATTTTATATTTTTTCTTAAAAAAAAAGAAACTTTTATGTGTAGAAATACAAAAATTAAAAATCACTGTGCTCACAGTCTCGTATTGGTTTTAATTAGATTCGTTATAATTAAAAACCCTGATAAAAAATTTTTCATAGATAAATAAATATATGTACATATATAAACAAAAATTATTTTAATGAGAAATTGTAAGAAGGAAAACTTGGACATATTTTGTACATGTATAGTATATATATTTATATATGAAAAATTTTTTATCGGGACAATTAACAAAGATATTGTTAATCGTGATACTATTATATACGACTTTTTTAATTAATTAATCACTTTTTTAATTTTTAATACGTTATGAATCGGTAAGATGACGATCGAAAGAAGCAAAATAATCGAGAATCTTTGTCGCTGCACCATTTCCCAATTAAACTCGTTCACTCGTTTATATCAAATCGAACGTAAAACGAAGGACAGTATGCTTCTCTTGGAACATCCAATATGCACACCTTCCTTTTCCTTTTTGTTCAAAATCATTGGAACAATGCAGCATCACTCCGCACGAAGCATTTCGTTCACCATGTGCGCGAACCAAAATCACCACGTGCGCGAACCAAGATCATATGATCTCGAAAACCCGTGTTTCCCAAAAGCACGAGCGGTTTTTTTTCCTATTTCTTTTTACGTCACAAGGAACGACAGTTGTTTTCGTGTCGAAATATTCGTTTTGAAAACATATCTCTTTCGTCACTTCCGCTTTACTTCGTTCATCCCTTCCCCGTTTTCCGCCCCCGCTCGGTCGCGCTGCAGTTCGGTGCAGGGATATTTATCGCTCGCAGCGCCCGAGGAGCGCCATTTATGCGAGCGACGTGGGTAGGTGCGGAAGTTTCGTAAGAGGATCTAGGCGCGTGAGAAGGTATCGCACGCACGGTCGCATTTGCAGACACGCGCTCCGTCGTCTCGAACATTCTTGAGCGTACGAAGAGGGGTAATCCCGCGAAGCGAGCTGTTCGTAATCCGCGTTTCTCGACGCTGCGGATATCGGCTGTGGGCTATCTCTTTGGGGGATCAGGTTAGGTCGATTATGCGAAAAAAAAACGGCAATGGCGCTGCGGATTTTCGGGATTCCATAGCCGACGCGGATGCTTGATCGTACTGACACGCGGTCGCATGTGTAAACGCGCAATCACCGCGCGCTTGTGTATCCCCGAGGTTCTCTCTCCTCCGAGCGAGGGACGGCACCATGTCGAACGGGCTGGCGTTGCTGAATAACAACCAACAATCGAGTCCGACAAGTACGAGAGATGGCTCTATTGATTTTCTCCGCACTCGCGGTGTGTACCCCCGCGTGTTTATACAACTCATTATTGTTTCTCGTTTCAGAATGCGGCGCGTCCATGACTCCCGCCAACGATAACGCGCTGTCGGAAAACTCGCCGAGCGGCCACGCGGTACAGGTAAGTCGGCGCTTTGCAATTCAATAATTACAAACGTGGAGCATGCCATCTTCTCACCTGTTAGCAAGTATCTCGCGTTGTTTCGTCAACTGGGAGAGAGAGAGAGAGAGATCTCGCTATTAACAGATTCGAAATGATATTTTTATAGTTAAACAAATTTTATAGGCTTTGATTCAAATACACTCGGGAAGATGATTTTTTTTTTTTTTTATGTAAAGTATGGTAGATTAAAAATGCTTGTACGATAACACTTATTGTTTATTGTGCATTGAATTTTATGGGAGACGATTTTAATTAATCTAGTAATTAGAACAATCTCGATCAAGTTTGCTCAAATCTGTTAAAAAAGTTTATGTACAGAAGCGTCTTGAGATAGAGCGAATATTGTGTTTTGAGACCTTTTCTGTTGAGTTTTTATTATTTATTGAAACTAAAGAAAAATATAGAGTGCCTGAGAATCATTGAATCATAAAAAGAATACTAGATAGTCAAAGGCCGATATAAGTGTCGTACTAAATATCTTTGATAAAATAATATAAGTAAAGATTAGATAATAATAGTTTTGAGGCTGAGCGTAGTAATCTCCTGGTATCACCTCACTAACAACTTTTTAAATTAACACTGCATTTATTAGCTTATGAATGAAAAAATTCTAAAGTTATATTTAACAGCAGTTCTTTTTTTAGTTTCTTGATATAATAAAAAGGTTTGTTTGTTTTACAATAGATTGATGGTAAAAAATTGAAATAATATTAGAAACTTTAACAACAAAAAAAATTCTCTTTATAATTTCTCTTTCTGATTTCTAATGTGGAATAAATGGAAAAATATAGTGTAGGGAGTGAAAGTAATCTCAGCAATTATTCCCATAAATTTATCTTGCAGATGGGGCAAGGAAATTTACCAAAGTCTCAAGTTCTTAAGAGAACTTCAGAAGTAGATTTAGAAGGTAAGTTTAGCTCTAGATTATCAAAAATTTTGAAATTTCTATATCTGTTGACGATGTTTAATATTTATTTGAGATTGCAAAAATAAACTTTAATTTATTATTTAATCAGATATTACCAGCGCAAAAAAACGTCATAAGAATCCACAACCAAAAAACGCAGTATGCGCACTAAACGAACTAAAAACTGGAGCTACGTACAAAGTAGTGGGGCAAACTGGACCCACACATGCTCCAATATTCACGATCGCGGTACAGATCGATGGTCAAACGTACGAAGGTAAAGGGCGTACCAAGAAGATGGCGAAGCATGCAGCTGCTGAGCTTGCTTTACGCAACATCATCCAGTTTCCCAATACACCTGAGGTTCATCAAGCTATTAATACTTGCCAATCTGTTGTGCCTCTTGAGCCAGATTTTACGAGTGATGTGACGGAACGTGATAATCATCTTGTCAATGCATTTAAAACATTAACGCAGGAACCAAAGAATACTAATAAGTTTTTAGATAAAGGTCCAGTGGCATTGATTAATGAATTATACCCGGGCGTCATATATAACTGTATATCTGATAACGGAGAAAGTTATGCAAAATTTACAATATCGGTAACTATTAATGGTGAGACGTTCGAAGGAACAGGCCCGAGTAAGAAATTGGCGAAAGCCGCGGCAAGTAAAGCCGCTTTAGCGAAATTGCGAAACGTCCATAGTTCCTCGTTTTGTTTATCTTTCCCTGTTCGCATCAATTTTCCTTCGCAAGAACAAATGACTTTACCGCAAATGCTAGCCGACCAAATTGGCAGGATGGTTAATCAGAAATTTAGTGAACTTATGCTAACCAAACAGCAACACGCGCGACGTAAAGTTTTGGCTGGTGTTGTAATAACGAAAGGACAAGACGCGGAACTGATATGTGTCGCCACTGGTAAGACAAATTTATTTCACATCTACAATATTTAAACAAAAGTTCTGAACCATCTATATAAAATGTCTTTTTTTTTGTAAAAGGTACGAAATGCGTTTCGGGTGAGCATTTGAGCGTTAGTGGTGGTGCTGTAAATGATTGTCATGCGGAAGTGATAGCACGGCGGTGTCTCTGTGAATATCTTTACAACCAACTAGATTTGCACATCGAAAATAAAAGCGCTGAATCTATTCTCGAACCAACTAAAAAGGGATTCAAATTGAAGCAAGGCATTCAATTTCATTTATATATAAATACCGCCCCCTGCGGAGATGCGAGAATTTTCTCACCTCACGAAGAGAATGATACTGTGGACAAGCATCCCAATAGACGAGCTAGAGGTCAATTACGTACAAAGATAGAATCTGGCGAAGGGACTATTCCTGTAAAGAGCAATGAGGGAATACAAACTTGGGATGGTGTACTAATGGTACGTATCATTAGTATTAAAGGCAAACGCACGTTACAAAATTGCATTTTTACAAAAAAATGCCAATTTTTTATATTGACGTTTTACTTTGAAGTCTAATTTAAAGGGTCAAAGACTGCTGACAATGTCGTGTTCGGACAAAATAGCTCGGTGGAACGTACTTGGTGTGCAGGGTGCACTCTTAAGCCACTTCATCGAGCCAATTTACTTCCACAGCATTGTCCTCGGCAGTCTCTTAAATCCGAGTCATATGTATAGAGCGGTATGCGGTCGCATTGAAAACACTATTCAGGGTTTACCACCGCCATATAGACTTAATAAACCATTAATGAGTCTAATCACATCTAATGAAATCAGACAACCTGGAAAAGCGCCTAATTACAGCGTCAATTGGACAATCGGTTTGTATATATTCCTGATCTGTCACAGAAAGAAATATGCAAGAGAAATATGCATAGTTTAACGAATTTTTTTTCTTGTTATATTCTAGGACAAAGCGAAGCCGAAGTCATAAGTTGCACAACTGGCAAAGATGAAGTGGGGAAACCTTCTAGGATATCTAAACAAGCATTTTTCAGGCGGTTCTTTAAACTCTTACGTAATCTTCCGACCATAGATAATGTTGATGAAAATAGTTGTCGCCAGTACCTCGATGCAAAATTTTTAGCACAAGATTACTCGGTAAGTAATTGCATCTTTTATACTAATAATAATACGTATTACATATGAGATATTGGTCATTGCCTGTTATATATTTCGTTATATATCATTATATAGCATATTTTGTTTTTTTCTTTCTTGAATAGCTTGCCAAGACTCAATTGAAGGATGCTTTCGCAAAAGCACAGCTTGGAACTTGGGTAAAAAAGCCGCTTGAACAAGATATGTTCGATATTGATATCTGACTAAATCAGAGTAATAATGGTACAACAAAAAATCCAATCGTCGAATACGTAGTTCCTAGTGCAAAATAGATCGCTCGTTCGGCGTGTCATGATATGGCAGAATTTGGTATCAGTAAAGCATAAATCGTAGGATCTCGCGCATATATTCTTTTGCGCCCTATGATCTCGATATTTACCGTGTTCAAAATGTATTACGATTTATCGATAATTAATAGTTTCGTTGTATACGGTATAGTTGATAGGAAAATTCGCACATCAAAACTTATTTTGACTTATTAATAGCAATAATTGTTGACAAAAGGTCGATTCAGCACATATCTATACGGAATTTCTTAGTATTAACATGGCTCATAACGTTTTGCTTCTCATTACTTTTCTAATTTCACCAGAAACCTAATTTTGCTACATGCGAAACAACTATAAATGATATATTTAGTATAAATCTTTTCCTTATGCAAGATAAATTTGTCATTTTATCAACATTCCTACATTTTATTTTTATTTGTGCATTTGCGTAATATACTTGTTATGAGGCTAATCAATTACGATTTCTCGAATATGTAGTTTTGAATTCAAAATAGTTTTATATATAAGAGACAACATTAGTGTCTTATGTATGAATGCATTGTACTTACAACGTCCCCAGATAACATTCAAATAACGAGATATACAAATTTGATGAATAATCGCAACTTTTTTTCAACAAAATTATAATTTATCACTCAGTATAATGCATCTAATACGCACGTATGACACAAATATCGTGTATCATACGTAATGTAAAATAAATAACATATCTTTATGTAAATGTGCAGGCAAATCAACAGTGTCGAGCACGATCTTGCGTATTTCTATTCTTTAAGTATCCGAAATTCAGAACTTTATTATTCATGAGTTTACGAAATGCTATCTGGGATCTTTTTGTAGGGAATTAGATATTGGTAGCAACGAATTAAGTTGCACTTTGCATCCTCAACGGCTGTGATTGGATTCAGATCTGATAAATGATCTTAATCGTAAAAAAGTAATTGTTGCAAAGTTCAGCGAAAAAGGCGGGACAGAATTTCTCATCAACATTTGCATAATAATTGCGATTTTCTATTACAACAGCATTCTTGTTTATTCATTATTCTTGCTCAGAATTAGAAAATGTAATTTTTGCTGTACTTACATTCAGAAATATAACTTTAATTATTGCCTTCCGATATGTTTACAGCAAAAATTGTTTGCAAGAATATTCAACAAAGAATTAGGAACGCACACACATTTTAATATCAGGATTGTAACGGATATTTGTGTTTTATTGCAAAGTCTGCATAATCCTAGTTTATGTTAATCAGATAAATTTTTATAAATTCATTTATAAAAAAGATGCATAATCGAAAACGGTGACCGTTACTAGAATAATCATCCTTCGCATTTAATAAAGGAAAATAATGGTTATAAAAATATATACTTTAAAACAATACGTAATGTTTTCAACCATTCACGGTGCTACATTTTCGCGAGCAGCAAGATCTGAAATTACGAAAATTAGCTCCTTTAATTTCCCGCAGAAAGCAGCATGTCGAACGCCAGATGGAAAACAAGGCAATGAAACATTATTTTAAAACATATGCACTTTTTTTATAGATGTAAAAAAATTTATCTGAATTTATAAACTAGGTCTTTTTCTTATACATATATGTATATTAAATTCGCAACTGTCCATAGCCAGTTTAATGTGCGATTGGTTACTCAATACGTATTCAAATATACGTGTATAAAGTTAGACGAATGGAAATGATTGATGGTATAGGAAGAACATGATAATAATTACTTACGCGACGTGAATGATTACATAGTTTTCCAGATAAATATGTTAAATAAATACTCATAGTATATTTAGAGAGAATCCTAAGGTCATTGCCTCACTGTGCCAGTATTACTAATGCAATTCTGCCGTAGTGACACACTGCCCGCGTCGGTCCAGTTTTGCATAAAGAACTTATTTAATATGGTTTAATGTAATGCAAAAAAAAACCAAAAATACCATACTTTTTATTTTAGAATTATGTCTAGATAATCGTGTTAGCGAAATTAAGTATAATATTGACTATTAGTTTCTTAAAAAATATTAGAAAGAGAAACAGAAATCTTTAGTTAAGCGTATGCCACACACGCAATCAATTTTACGGTGATCATTAAAATTTTTCTGTTTTCTTAGTTAACACAACGAACTAATATATATTTAAAATTCTTATTTAGATTATCAGGGCATCTGAAAACATCACTTCCGAAAAATAGCTCACTCATTCACTTTTTTTAAACACAAGATGCATTCCATGTTTGTTTTTCCTGTTTCGTTCCTGCACTTCTTTCCGTAAAATAGATTGTGTGCAACGACAAAATGTTTGGCTCGCATACGTTGGAGTCAATATGTGATACCAGTCGTGTATTTGTGCCAAGCGCAATACGCACCAACAGCTCAACGAATTTTTGCTTTGTCTTCTCGTCTGTTCTCTAATAGGTACGTTTCGTCGACAGAAGAAGAAGAAGAACGATATAGTCAGATATTTAATAGTAAAGACAAAAGGAATTATATATATATATATATATATATATATAAATAATATGCGCTATGTCGCTCGAATAAATGTGGTATTCAAAGAAGATGCTTCAATACTGTGCTCGTCAATATTACATCTCTTTTGAGATTTTCCATACACTGAACAGCCTCTATATATGTGTGTGTATATATATATAAAATGTACTTCTATATGCACATATGTATGTATACCACATGCATATATGACATATAAGGTGTCTATACATATTATATGTAACACATATATGTGTATATATATATATATATATATATATATATATATATATATATATATATATATAAAATATGTGTGTGTACATAGATATGACTGGAAGATATTCTGGAAATATATTTAGAGAATATGGAGAAACAAAGCTATATAATACATAATATTGAAACATCTTGTCCACGAATAGTGCGATACCTTCCCTTGCCATATATGTATGATTCGTATAATTATAACTTACCGCTTACTGTAAACGCACTGCAATTACGTTACAAAATTTATAAGGTCCATTCTAATTATCTTCTATCCGAAATATCCAAGATTACTGTCTGATGACTTACAAAATAATTGTGCGCACTGTAAGAATTGTTTGTCTTAATTTATTATTCAATTGAAAATGTATTCACGAGATATTGAACGATTATTCTTTCATTCTCTACTTCCTTGCGCCTTATTCAATAGAAAGTGCGAAGAGACATTTGTCGCAAACGGATCTTGCTATAACAGCTTATTTATCGTCTACTTATGTTTTTCAGTGTTTTCTAGTTATTAGTTAGCTATTTCATTAATCAATCCCAAAACTCATAAAACTCTTTAAAAAATATTTTTTAATCTCGATAGCATGCAAATAATTACAAAAAATTTGACAGTAATTAGGTCTGAGTTCTTGGAAGTACATCTTTAGAACTAACGAAAATAATCGTTTTTCTCAGAAGGGATTGCACATAAAAGAAAAAAGAAACTCAATTTTTTTTACATAATACATCTAATGACTCTTATTTAGAACAAAAGGATAGGAAAAATGTTTTAAAAAATGTATCATAGTCAACCCATTTGAATGGAAAGATTTAAAAATTTATCCGAGTCTTCACTCGTGTGTTATCATTTGCACAGAAAAAAATGTACTTATAAATTAAGCATGATTCAAAGTTCGAGAACACTGCAATATTCTATAAGGAAATCTATAAAGAATGACATAAGACAGGCAGTAATCTATTGTTCTAGAGCAATTCTCTATATCACATATGACATTCGAAATAATGTAGCATTAAAACTCGGCGTTCTTACTATTATTGCGGTATTAGTTGTCAGTATTAATATTTGTAGTGTTTTAATGACGTTATCGATCATACTTGGAAAAAAAAAACGGTGATTTTAACTATTATAGATAATTTTTAGATATTGGAACTGCTGTTTGGAAGAAAAATAATATTTTATGGTTAAATACGCAATATGGAAAACGAGTTGAATTTATAGCGTATTTCATTGAATAATGATAATTAGGACTAAAGACTAAGACTAGATATTGGTTTCCTTTGATCTCTTCTTCCATAACGTGAGTTTGTTACGAATATCTTACAGAATAATTGCATTTTATTATTGCACCGTGCAGTATGATACGATATAATGTAACATGATAGAACATCACAGTAGTAATAACTTATCCCTAAAAGAACAAAAAAAAAGTCCCAAAGTAAACGGCTACAAAGTAAGTTGTAGAGATATTAATCACTAGATTTAGTCAATTTTACTTCGATTACAATTCTTCATTATACGCTCAAGTATGTACAATGGTCGAGATCCTGAGCAAAAATCAAGTATTATAACTGTCGAGTGTAATATGAATTTGTAGTCGGTTAGATTTTAAGCTTGACTAGTGCCTCTAGATATAAGTAAGAAATTAAAACGATCTAGTTGAACTTGCAAAATAAACTTTTATTTACCAGATTAGTATTGTTTTGTTACTTCCTTCAATACCTCTTTCTTGAAATAATGATTTACTTGTCAGGTTTGTTGTGTCGCATGTCCCGATATGCTATTCGCTCCAACGCGCTCCAATCTATAGTATTACGTTACGTATATTATAAAATGGAACATGTTGAAGCATCGCGACGTGAATTATCGATTCTTCTAATCTTTAAATAATGAATAAATTTAATAATAGTAATGTAGATAGATATTTATAACTGATTAAACAATTCTTTTTAAGCTTAAAAGAGATATCTTTAAGATTTTTTAAATATTATTTTTTTAAACAAAATCTCGTGCGATGAACTACTATATGATTACTCTTTTTGTTTTATTATTTATAATTATTCTGATAATTATTATTAAAATACATTTGTAAAAAATTTTTCAAGGTTAAAAAAGAAAACGTAAAAATATTAGTTTTTTCTTTTTAATTTTCACTTATTCTTTTTGAAAATTAAGCTTTAAGTAATAAATCTTTTTCTTTTCATGGTATAAAAAATCTCTAGTTTCGACAATGAAATACAGTATATCATGTTCTTTAAACAACTTTATAATATATATGTATGTACATATGCATTTATAATACATATAAATGTTAAACTTGATTTTCTTCTTCTGAATCTATCTTGAAGCATCAAAACATAAAAAATATGTTTTTGCTTCACAATATGTACATGTGTGTACATATTGTGTACATATGTATGTGTGTGTATAGTATATAAACGCATTCAGAATTAGACATAATAAATAAATTTACATAAATATAAATATTTCTAAATGAAATTCAAAATAAAATAATTATAATATACATATACATATGTAATTATATATATGTAATTTGTGTGTACATATATATATACATACTTATACATGTAATAACTAATTATTAATTGTCAATTTGTTTTTGTTGATGCTGCATTGTTAATTTTGCTATCTCTTTACCTAGTGTATCAATATTTTCCTGCAAAAATAATAAAACATTAAACAATGATAAATAGTGTCAAAATTATCTATCTAAAATAATATAAATACCACTGAGAAATGTTATAATAAAAGAATCATTTTTTGGGGAGTAAAAATTATTCTCTTTGTTTTAATTAAGTTGAAATATATTACAGTACAAAAAATTTTAAGATTAAATGTTAAGAGGTAAGAAATGTCTTTAAAGAGTTTTAAAAAATTTTTCAACTTACTAGACCCCAGCTTCTTTTAAAAGCTTTTAGAAATTACTCTATTCATTTTTTCTTGAAAAAAATCATAGATACTCTTCAAAATATGCTGAATCAATAATCTTATTTTTCGAAGCCAAATTTTTTATTATAATATATAAAAAAAAATCGTGAATTAAAAGATTTTTCTTACTTAAAAGTGCACTCAAATTTTTGCTGGGATCTCATGGACCCCAGGTGGTGTTTAAGGGTTAATATCACATTTTTTAATTTTTTTTTTTCATATTTATAACTTTTATTTGCTACAGTTACCTTCAAAGTGATATTTTTTAGTAAAGCGTCTTCAAGAAGTGCTTGTAACTTTTGGTTTATTTCTAAAGAAAGTTCTAGCGTCATATTCTCATCCGAAACTCGATGATTGTAAACAGATGCCATTATACCTCCACGTCGTGCCAATTCTGCCTGCAAGTATATAAACGTATTGTTTTATATATGTATATAAAACTTAATAATTTTGTTATAAATTAATTAATAGTTTTGTTGCTTCTTTTTAAGATTATTTAGAGAATCTGTTTCCTGACACTTACTATATCTCTTCTGCTTTTGATATGCTTTGGATATAAAAAATGAAAACATCTATTATTATAAAGATTTAGCAATTTGAAAAAACAAATTAGTTTTACCATATCTATTCTGTACATAAATAAAATACAATTAAAAATATTTTTATGTATATATATATATATATGTATACCTTGTATCTATCTCTTTCATTACATGTCAACGCTCCAAAGCTTTGATGTAAAATATAATTTTGTATTATTTTTTCTTTTTTCTGTATATTTTCAAGTAATGTCTGTGTATGTTCTTTGAAAAAATCTAATTTTTCAGCCCTTTTTACATTTATATCTTGTAGTTTGATAATACGATCCATTAATACTTGTTTATTAAGTTCTATTGAATTAATATGGTCACTATTAGCATTGTTATCTGATAAGGCACCATTTGATGTATCACCTAAAAGAAAAAATATATTTTTGATATTATAATTTAGTATAATATGAATTTAATACGAATGAGATATTTATCAAACCTGCTAAGGAAGTATTAGATCCAGTTCTGGATGCAACATCCAATGAATTACTGGGAGATGTAGTTTCGAACGTTTCTAATTTTTTATGACATTGTTGCAATTCCCGCGTCATTTCCCTTATGGTAGTTTGATGCCTTCTCTTTAATAATGCATTTTCACCTTGACTATCCTCCAGTTTTTGCGCAAAGTTCTGAGCGAGTTGAGTTTGTTCGGCAACATGCTTAGCCAGAATCTCACAATCTTCTCTTCGTTTTTTCTGTTCTTGCATCAAATCTTCTTCCAAAGTTTTGACTCTGCTGGTCAATTCCTTGATGCAGTTGCGTAGTGGACCTTGTTCGGATTCAAGATGATTCGTTTTCGTTTGAATCGCGATAAACTCGGATTGAAGATATACGTTTTTGTCTGTTAGTTTTTGCGTAAAGTCTAACATATCTGCTTCCTTTTGGCGGCATGCTTGCATGTCAGATTGCAATTCCTCGTTAGCCGATTGTAATTGCAACAATTTTGCTTTGATCGACATTATATATTCTTCCTTGCTATAAAAATAAAGTGAATATTTTATAATTAAAATAGTAATTAAAAAGTTAAAATTTCATTTAATATTATAAATTTTTTTAAAATATAAAAATATAGTAGTGCAATAAATTTTAAACTTAAAATTTAATTCAAGAATCTAGATGAAAGATGACTTGACGAGATTGTATTTTTAATATGCAATTATTATAGTATTGTTTACGTATACAATTATATTTTTTATGTGTAAAGTTATTTTTTTACATTATATTTATAAAAAATATTGAGACAGTATAATATACTTACTGTTGCAATTGTAGTTTTAATGCTTCTAATTGGGAGACTTTGTTTAATAATTCCGTGATTTGTTGCTGACGCTGATCCGCGACGATCTTTAAATCACTCAAATCATTTTCATTGTTTAATCGAACTTTCTCAAACTCTTGTACTTTTAAGCTAAGTTTCTTGTTTTCTTCAACTAAATTTTGTTGCTTAGATTTCAGTGTTTCTAGCTCCTTTTGCAACTGGAGCCTTAGTGTTTCTTTATCTTCAGTAACGTGCCTTTCCAAAATCAAACGCGCCTGATGTTCTTTCAGCTGTTGGTCTAACGTCACAGCTTTATTTTCTTCAGATTGCTGAAATTTACGAAATGATTCCTGCGTTTCGCGACGTATCTGCTCACACTCTTCTTTCATATCATTTATTTTCATCTGTAACATATATCTAAATAATATTGATATTCTATTAGAATTTCTTTGACTAGCAATCAAATATCAAGGCGATTGCTAAAATCGATAATAATTATAACGATTTATATATAAAGAAATTAGATAACTTTCAAAAAATTTTATTTTATGCTAAAGGTTGTAAATAATTAATAAATTTTAGATAGCAAAAGATTGCTATCAAAAGATAGCAATAAAAAATCCAATCTCTTGTTTTGTTATCTTTAAATACCTATGATTGAAACAAAAATCCAGTAACTGTGTGATTCAAAGTGTGATTCAAATTTTCGGACTTTTTCAACTTAAACTTATGTAAGATACAAAATCATATTTTATTTTACTTTACCAAAGCTTTATCCAATTTCTGTTGAGTATCTTTTTGTAACTCCATTTCAGTCTTAAGTTTAGTTTGCGTCCACTTTAATTTAACTTCTTTCAATTTAACATCCTCTCTTAAATTCTCTATCTCCTTTTGAAAATCAGTTATTTCACGACATTTTCCATCCAAAATATTACATATTCTTGCGCGCTCACTCTGCATTTGGCGCAATTTGTTTTGCAATAATTCCTGATCCTTTAGAAATTCCTTGATTTTACGTTCCGCAGAATCCCTCGATCTGTGTGTTGCATAAATTAAACTTCATAAAGCAATTACAAGTATATTTTTATGCATAAATATTGATTTATCATGTGTAACAACCACTGATCAGTCAATGACACTCGACCTTTCGCGCTCTAAATCTTTACTGGCATGACTGACAAATAACATAACAGTAACAACATCCGAAAGTATGGATATCTTGAACTCTTTTTTTTTAAATTAGTTTGAAATATACATATATATATATATTGAGTATATATATTGAAATATGTTAAACATTTTTTTTAATCTCAATATTTGAGATTTTACAACTTCGTCGATCATGCCTAAAAAAATCAGAGCTAAATCATAAATTATTCTTCCTACAAGTACCTTTGCATATCAATCAATTGTTTCTCGCTAGTTACATATCTCATAACCATATTTTCCTTCTCTTTATTAACCGTGGCACATTCTTTTTTCAGAGCTTCTTGCATATCCAGCGATGTATTCAGGTCGGCTGTTAATTTATTCACAGTTTTTTCCAAGTTCTCCACTCGCAAGATAAGTGCATCTGTATTTGTTTCGGTTTCTTGAAACGAGTTATTCGATTGATTTAACTTTTTGAAATACTCCATTCTATCAAGTAGTTTTGAATGCTTCAGTTTTAAACTGGTATAATCTTCCAATAGGGCAAGATATGACGGATGTTCTAATGAGCCATATTTTAAAATATTTGAATCTGCTAAAGTATTACTGTCAGATAAGTTTTCTTTATATGCGTCATCGTATAACTCATCCGTCTGTAGAAAACTTTTATACTCATCCGTTTCTGCCATTGATACGTCGCATTTTATTTCTTTATTGGTTACATCACAATCTGATCTATCGAAGTCATTGTTTTTAAATACATGATACTTTTTTTCGTCCGATACTACTTCATTCTCAAGATTGTTATTATATAATAGTTGTCCTCCAGAGTCATCATACGTTTTACTTTCTTTCGTACATGCAGGTGGATTTATCTCTTTTTCGTTATTTAATACATTATCCGAGTTATCTTCGCTCATGTTGTGATTTTGTTTTACCGTACAATTGGTATTATTTGTTGTTGAATCTATATCTAATCTAGATGTTATATCAGTCGAAGAAGATACGTTATTATAAAGTCCCGTGACATCGCTTTCGACAGATTTCGATATGTAATTGTATTTCATCGCCAAATGCTGCGGTAGTAAAGCTTTTTCCATGATATTCGTCGATTTTTCCGTGATGAAGTTTAAAAAATTACGGCTTTTATTTAAAAGCTGAACGTTTGACTGCATTATATTCATTGGATTCGTCAGAAGAGACATTTTTACAAGTTTGCTATCATCGGCCAATGTCGGCCGAAATATTGAACCTCGCGCATTAATACTTAGTGCCGCAGTTGAATTCAATCCATTCTTGCAATCATTTACTTCAACTTGATTTCGTTCATTTGTAGTCTTGTTATCTTTTATCTGTAATCGTGAATCTATCGTTTCTTCACAAAATTGTTTCATTTTGGGTATACCACTTTCTGCAATCCGTTCTTTAAGATCTTTCTTGTGTTCGTCTTCCCTTGGGTCACTCTGACACGCTTTAATACTTCTTTTATTTATGGAACATTGCGAATCAGATAAAGGATCTTTCATCTCGCTTAATTGATTAAACAATGTTTCTTCTTCATCAGTGCAAGCTGTTACTACATTTTCCTGTGTATGTACATCCTTTTCATATGTGCTAGCTTTATTTCTGATTAAGTATAAATCCAAGGATGATATCGCGGGCAATGAAACACTCGTACAGTGGGAAAGTGAATTGCGAAGTGATGATCTATCGTCATATGAAAGGCGACTTTCGCTGCTAGACAATTGGCAAGTTTGAAGTTTTGCATTAGGAACATCAATGGTAGATTTATCCTCTTCAAAAGTGATGGATAAGTTGATGTTGTTCGTCAAACAATTTGATTTTACTTCTTCATAATTCTTTTTTGATAACGCAGTGTCCCTTTTATTTTCAAACATGTTGCTTCCACAATGATCACTTTGAACTTGCAAAATGTCCTGCATTGTCATTCCTGATGTATAAAAAATACATTGTCATTTTCTTTAGAAATAAACTGGAGACACGAAATAATTTAATAGACTGAACTTGCAAATATGCAAGAAATATATACTATCAATAATCTAATTTATCGCTAGTACAAATTTGTGTTAATGTATGTATGTAATAAGCATTATTATAATATAATGAGTAATGGCAGGAAACTTTGATTACTTTTGAATTATTATACATGAATAGTTTCATAAAAATCAACAATAATATTATCAATGTATCAATTTAATTTTTTATATTATACTCTTAAGGAAAAAGCTATCATATATATATATATATATATATATATATATACACATATATATATATACACATATATATATATATATAATTACGATAATCTAAATGTTTTAAAGATTTGAGCCAACAGAAATAATACCTTTTGACATCCTATACAAGATAATATATGGCAATAAGAAATTATTTGACTCGTACAAAATTTTTTCCTCGAATTAAAAGAATAACATTGAAAATAATAATACTGAAAATAATATAAACTTGAGGAAAAATTGTAGAAAGAGAAACAACATTGCTTATACGTTTTATTAAAACAGATTCCTTCACCGTTGACATTTATCTGAAATAAACGACTGGTTTTGAACACAGCTGTGCAACTCGACTCGATGTATATACGTCGAAACAGAATGTCGCACGTTTCTGATTCTTGGCTTATACCTTCAAGCAGACGAACGTCGTGCCCCTTGGGTGAATTCACCCGATTGTATTCCATGGCAAAATCCGTTTCGTCCCCAAAAGGCTCCGAATTCTCGCCCATGCCGATTGAAGTTCTGGTCGACAAGTTTCACGACTTCGCCGTGTCCGCGAATGCAGGCTCATCGAACCCCGGCATTATGGACAGATAAACCGTCGGACGCATTCGAGATTCTCTATAAAATTAGAAAAAGTGCATCTACGTACGAGGAATCGCCCGTGAACTTTGGCCACGCAACCGTCAACGCACAACTGTCAATCCTCCGATGGCGAGTTCCACGTCGCGCGTGCGCCGTCATGAGGCACGTCAGGAAGTACCACGTGACCAATAAATTCAGATTTTGCTTTGTAGCTGAACCTTTTTGTACTTTTTTTTCGTCTTTCCTCCTTTCCTTTCCAACATCTGATCACATATCCAACGTGTAACGCGAGATTTGGTCTTTGCAACTTTTAGCACCCTTTCGTCTTTTCTCCCCTTCTCTTCGTACACTGTAGATCTGTTCTTTTTAACTGGAATCTCTCGCACGGTTCATCTTTCCTCTCTTTCTTTTCACGTTAGAGAAAAAAAAAAAAGGGAGAAGATGAACCGTGCAAAAAGTTCAGCTAAAAAGAACAGACTGCAGTCGTCAGACGGGTCAAAACGTCAGATGAAACCGGTTTATGCCATTGATAGTAAAGTAAATAGTCCGTCTGCAAATTAATATCATGAGTTTACGCTGGAAAATATTTCGAGGAATAAGAGAAAGGTATTTTATATTGATCTCTTTAAAAAATTTGTTGACTAGAACAGTATTGTTTTTTATATAAACATATTTTTGTGATTTCTTAAAATTTCACGAATTACCAAATTAATTTTAGGTCGCAAATATCATCGCTGCAAATAATAGTAAGAAATTATAATACCTGTCAGAGAGAGCAATGTTCTGGGGAGAACAAGTACAGATCGAAGAATGCGCGAGATCCTGCTGTGTTATACGCAGCATATGTTGCTGTTGCTGCATCGCTCTTAGGTATATCTTATTACACTTTCAAATACAAAAGAAATGTTTACACTCTCAGTGCAACGCAAAATGTACAATGTGGTCAATTGCAAAAGGACATGAAGACCTATACCCTGGAGGAAGTGGGAAAGCACGATAGGAAAGAAAATGGTATTTGGGTCACTTTTAGGCAAGGTGTATATGATATAACAGAATTTGTTGATAAGCACCCAGGTGGTCCCTCGAAAATTCTGATGGCTGCTGGAGGATCCATCGATTCATTCTGGACCACATTCGCCAATCATAATACGCCAGAAATATACTCTCTACTGGAATCCATGAGGATTGGAAATATATCGGAAGAGGACGCTAAATCTAATAGCGATTTATACGATCCATACGCAAATGAGCCTGTTAGGCATAAGGCCTTAATAGTCAACGGCAATAAACCTTTCTGCGCAGAACCGCCATCTTCATTATTAGTCGACAGTTTTCTTACACCAGTGTAAGTGTATTATTCAAATTGTTTTTCTCTTTATGATACATATTTCGATTATATCATACTGATATTATATCCTTTTTTGCAGTGATTTTTTTTATGTGAGAAATCATTTACCTGTTCCCGAGATAGATTTAAAAGATTATACGCTAGAATTGGCGATAGAAGGCACAATCAAAAAGACGCTTGACTTTAAAGCAATAACAAAGTATGAAAAGAAGACAATAACAGCAGCTGTAATGTGCGGTGGAAACAGGCGTTCGGAAATGTCAAAGGTAGATCGATACAACAACAAGGAATTATTGTTCAGATTGCTCAAATTAATAATAGATACATGGCGCTTAATTTACTTACAGGTAAAGAAACTGAAAGGTATTAACTGGAACGTAGGCGCTGTTGGAAATGCAACATGGACGGGTGCACGATTGTGCGACATATTAAAAGATTTAGGAATCAACGAAGATGAGTTTAATCATGTTCAGTTTGAGGGATATGATCTAGATCCATCTGGCATGCCGTACGGAGCAAGTATTCCTATCTCGAAGGCCATGGATCCAAGAGCGGACGTGATCTTAGCTTATCAAATGAACGGCGAACCGTTAAGCAGAGATCATGGATTTCCAATTAGAGTAATTGTTCCTGGTGTCGTGGGTGCCAGGAATGTGAAATGGCTGAGTAATTATCAAGATTTTGATAAAGTTACACACAATTTCTGAATTTGTATTTGTATCTAACTACTCATTTGACAGGTAAAATTACCGTGTCAAAGGAGGAGAGTCAATCGCAGTGGCAACAGGGCGATTACAAGGGATTTTCTCCGAGCACGGATTGGGATAATGTAGACTTCAGTAAATCACCCGCGATACAAGAAATGCCTGTCATATCGGCGATTTGCGATCCGCAAAATTCAGATGTAGTCGAAATCAAGAATGGAAAAATTCAAGTGAAAGGTAAACATGAAAATGAAATATTGAGACATCAGTTTCATTATTTTTGTGACATGTTTTAATTTCTTAAATGTTAAATAAAAAAATAAAATTTCTTAAATGTTAAATAATTATAATTTCATATCAGGTTACGCATGGTCTGGCGGTGGTCGAAAGACAATTCGTATTGATGTCACAAATGATAAAGGTAAAAAAAACAAGAAAATGAAAAAATCAGTCTAATTATTTTACTCCTTTTAATAATCTTTCAACTTTCTTGTGCTGTTTAATTAAAAAGGTAAGACTTGGCATACGGCAGATTTGACGGAAGATCTTCAGGCAAAGCAAGGTCGATACTGGAGCTGGACATTATGGAACGTGGAACTCCCTGTGGATAAGAACTTCAAAGAGGTTGAAATCTGGGCGAAGGCGGTTGACTCTGCCTATAATGTACAACCAGAAAGTTTCAGCAATATTTATAATCTTCGAGGCTTGCTGTGCAACGCGTATCACAAAATTAAAATTCAATTAAAGCAATGAAAATTCATTTGGTTTTTCTTTGATCATTGATCAATCTATTTTTCACATCTATTTTGAGCCTTGCAAATCCAGAATTTAGTATTCTCTACTTTACAAAAAAATTATGCTTGTCTTCCAAATATTTTATTCTTCAAACATTCTTTTTTTTAAACAACGATGAAAGTGTAATAATTTTAAGATAGAAATCGTTCTTCGAAATAATATAATTTGATATTATATAATTATCGCAATTGTTATACACAATTGTGCAAGAAGAATCTAAAATTTGTAATAACATTCGTGAAGTCGTGAAGCTAATGATGATGAACTGATATCCTTTTTTTCGATCTATGAGTCATACGAACAATGATCTATATTTTTAATAAAGCATGTTGTTCAAGAATACAGAAGAAATTCTAATTGCCTTTAAATTTGAATTCTTAAATTCATCTTCCATGTTTTTCCACTGGTTCCGTAAAGCGCATGATGTATCGTTTTATCCTTGTTCAAATATTAAGGATAAATGATAAATCATGTACTTTTTATGGAATGTAGCCTTTAAATACAGGGAACTTATTTTTCGACAATGGTAATTCTGGATTGGGAAATTCGCGTTCATGCCGCACGAGGTCTTCCAAGTCTATTCAAGGGAAGAATGGGGGGGGGGGAATGCGTATTCTCGCTGACGAGTCGATTTTATAACCTAGAAATATTATTTTTTTTTACTGAAAAATATCGGATATAAAGATTGGCTCTTTCGATTGAATTTCTAATTATATATATATTCGTAATATATGTAATATAGAAATTCTAGGAAGTTTGGTGAGAATTAATATTGGATAATCCTTCGTTAATTTCTACAATTTCACATCCTTAAACTACGTTGTAACAGATCATGTAACACTGTTACATTGAAGTTTTGAATTTATATTATATAGTAAGATTTGGGATTTTTTGATAGATAAATACAAACAATAATTTTGTTCACTATATGGAAAATTAGACAAATATGCAGGATGCCTAGTATTTCCTCTGATCTTTTTTAGAGAAAAGTTATTGTAAGAGAATCTAAGATTACCACATTGTTATGAAAAGACTATACTTATATCCCATATTTCTAGAGTTTGAATATGAACAGAAGGAAATAATTTACTGTATCAATGGCTATGAGAAAAAGAAGTGGTTCTGGTGCCAAACGTCAACACAAATGCAAGCTAGTACCAATTTATGAGAGTTTCTTTAAAGGTGAAGATTTGACACAGGCTCATCCAAATTTCTGGAATGAACTCTTCCTTATTAAACCTATGGTATGTATTTCTTATCGTTTTTGTCTATTGTCTAATTTATCAGAAATGAGTATTGTAATATTTTAGGTACCTCATATCGAAAATGAAATTCTACATATGACATCTGAACAACTAAATGCTAGCAAAGAAAATTTAAATGCATTGGTATGCCACTGTGTCGATACATTAGTTGACGAACATCCATTTAGAATAGTATATGCACTGCAAACTTTAGCAGCCGTCATCCAATCTATGTATAAGAAAGCTAACCAGGGAGACTATGGATTTAATTTAATAGATATTTTAGTAGGCTTTGACTCTGCGGAGCAGAGGATGACAACATTAATGCAGCATTGTAATAATTTTTTAACAGGTAATATATAAACAATCCTTATTAGGTTATATATGTATATATTGATTTATTCTCAAAGTCACAATTTATTTGCTTCTTATCTATTATGTATATTTTAAGCAACTTTCTAAATATAATATAGCAAAAAAATTAATAACGGTAACAAGAAAGAAGAATTAATGTTATTTTAGGTGAATATCCGGATAGTTTGAAAGCTTTGTGCCTAAAATTGTTATTAATAATAGTTACTGGTATGGATAATATCAGTCAAAATACCTTACTGGAATATGTGATGTTAAACAGTGTTTTTGAATCGTTAATTCAAGTATGTTAGATATCTATAAATTATAAATTTCTATTTATGCAAGATTCTAAATAAAATTTTAAATAAAGTTTGATCTTATGTATTAATAGTTATTTTATGATATAGTTATTAAATTAATAGTTATTATTTTATGACATAGTTATTGAGAGATACAACTGCTAGAAACCGCCATGGTCATGATGCGGTTTTATTATTAACGCTTCTAGTCAACTACCGGAAATACGAAAGCGCGAATCCCTATATCGTCAAATTATCAATTTTGGATGATGAATTAGCCCTAAATGGATATGGACAAGCTATATCGAGTTCATTAACGGAATTTTGTCGGCAATTTGCTCAACAAAGAGCAGGTATTATGAATGCACACAATAGTAGTCTACTATAATAATATAATTGTTTAAATAATTATAAACATATTCCAGTGTAATAGTAATGCAATATATTTCCAGAAATACAAGCATCTTGGTTGTCTTCGTTAACTAGTATAGTCGGTAGCATGTTTGTCGGAGAGGAAGAAGCGAAAACGCAACAAGTTCGCGCAAATAACGCTTTACTTTTAGCTTTGTATGAGGCTACACATTTAAATCGTAATTTTGTAACTACTCTGGCCTATACGCAAAGCGATACCAGTGCACCTCCATCGCCGAATAACACCTTGGGTCCAAACGCGGTAGCTCCTGGTGCTTTACCACCTGACGTAATGGCTCAGCCGTTCAATCTACTAGCAACCTTTCTGCAGTATTGGTAAGAAGAAAAAATATAGTATAAATTAATACAAAGTTATCAATATATGTTCAATAATCCACTGCTTAATAATTGTAAAGTACACGTTTGCATTACAGTTCGATAGTTATGCAAGTAATTCGAACGGAAGCTATAATGAATAACGTGAAGTTGTGTTTCTTAATACTAAGCTGTATCGCAGAAGACCAATACGCAAACAGTTTGATGCACGATGCAAATCTGGCATTCAGAGTTCAATTACATAGAGTACCTATGCATCATCGAAAATTGCAGGACAAAGCAGCGCCTGCTCAACCGCTTGCAGCTACGTTGCTCGGTATCTTTTCCATATATGTTTCAGACGTTATGTTTCAGACTATATTTCCCTCGAAATATAGTAGAAACATGGGCAGAATATCACTAGTATGTTGAAACGTTATAAGCTTTCAGCTTATATAAAATATTACACGAACATAAATCGTTCAGATTTTGATACAAATTGTAATAAATTAAAGAATGTGTTTTTTAAATTTTTATCATATTATTTAAAAGGATCATTATCGCTTCATTATAGATTTACTCGTCGAATTCGTGACATCACATATGATGAAGAAATTTCCACTTGAGTTATATCATCAGTGTATTGGTGTTTTACAAAGACTGCTATGCTATCAGAAGAGGTGCCGTGTCAGGCTTGGTTATCAGTGGCGGGATCTTTGGACCGCGTTAATTAATTTACTTAAATTTTTAACAACTCACGAAAGCCATCTTATCAAGAAAATGAATATATTTCCTTTGGCTATTCAGGTAATGAGATATTATTCAAGTGATTTGAAAGATTGTATTGTCGTTTGAACAAGATAATATTTTGACCACTTTTCAACAGGTGGTGAACATCTTAAATTTTTTCATTACGTATGCTGACACATTCCTATCGTCACCCAATAGTTACGATGAATTATTTTACGAAATTATTCGTATGAGACTTATCTTCACCAATCTAAATGCTATGGGTAAATAATCAATAATAATGTAAAGATTTTCTATCACTATAAACGAAATAGTGATATTTCATAATGAGAATGTATAAAAATGTTTTAGCACTCAGGTATTCGACTAGTGAATCGTACGAGTACAAGGAACATGCGCTTAAATTAACAAATTCTCTCGTCAATGTGAGGGATATAGTAAATCATTTTCCCCCAAAAATAGCTGCATGGCTAGCAAAAGAAAGCTTGTCGACACCAACGGAACAACAAATTTTAGCTATTATAATACAAAATTATGACAGTCTCGCTTTAAAACTGCAGGATAATCTGGATCAGTACGAGAGGTACTCGGAAAAGCCTAATCATACTGCATTTTTTGAGGAAATGGTAATTGAATAAAATTCATCAATTTATGTACTTTGTATCGTACTTACATGTCGTTCTTACATTACATTATACTTATACACGTTATTATTTTCAGGTAACTGGAGTGATAGTGGATACACGAGCTTCGATAGATCTTAATACTTTAGATACGCAAACTATATTAGAAGAACTTTCAAATATTTCATAATATAAAAGTGTATACATTATATATTAATATATTTTCAACATTATGGTTACTGTATTATCATAACATATCCTTCTTTTACATATTCCTAGTCAATTTCTCTTATAAATTAATCAAAAGTTAGATATATCATTATCAAAATATAAGATTTTTTATCATTTTTAAGATTATCTTCTTTAAGATTCTTTATCATTCTTATGTCCCTAATGACAAAATAAGATCAAAGTCAGACATTAAATTAATAACAAGAGAGATAACTAAATTACACAGTTTGATTGAAAGTTATATTGTCTGGAAAAAGTATCAATAATATATTCAATAATATCGATACTTGATCGTCAAAAATTGGCATCTTATTGCGCAATAGTATTCTCAGACCGATTATATTTTACAAGTTGCACAATATAATATTTCAAAGAACCTTTGATTGGACACGTTTAATAGAATGTTCATTTTGCAGTTGAACCAAATCCTCAATATAGCTTCCAGACGATCAATAATACTGTTTGATATCAAATATTGTGAAATAATATTGATCTAGGGGTCGCTTAAAACCCTAGATTTTTGCACTTTTGATGCCATTTACACTCCCGATACACTCGATAGCAAGTATCCAAACAATATCTGCTTATCTTTGCTTCAGTAAAAGATTCAAAAGAATCAAGCCATGAGTGATAGAAAAAGTATGTCTAGTAAAATTAAGGAAAGGGCATTTATTCTTCAATGTATAAAAATTTACAAGTCACAACCAGCATTATGGAATGTTAAATCGAAAGATTACAATAACAGACAAAAAAAGAGTGACGCTTATGCGATTTTAATTCATAAATATCGAGAAAAATATCCAGAAGCAACCAGAGAAGATGTTACTAAAAAATTCAATTCACTAAGAACAAATTTCCGGAAAGAACTAAAACGAATAAATGCTAAACGAAGTAACGCTAGTACTGATCATGTGAAAAAACCGACTTTATGGTATTTTAAAGAAATGAGTTTTCTTCTAGAGGTAATTCAAAACTCAAGTAGCACAATGGATCAATTCAAGAAGACAGAAAAGGAAGATAATTCTGCAATTGTAAGTAATTCATTCAAAAATTTATTACAAATAAGTACACATATTGTCTCTTTTTTATCAACAAATTTATTTTGCTATAAAACTCCTCTTAAAATAATCGCAAAAGGTATCCCTAATTTTACTTGCAGATGGATTTCTAAAATAGGAAGCTTTAATGCTTATTTTCTTCTTTTTCTTCATGAACTTTCTCTTATGCTTTCCAGATCTTTAGTTTGCTTAATATTGTAATGTGATGTTGATGTCACTTTTTTTAAATTGTGTAAATAACAAGCTTGTAACAATATACTTTTGTAATAATACTAGCTAATAACAAGCTATTTTTGCTTTCTTAGGTAACAGATTAATATTTCTTTGAAATATTCTAAATTTTATTAGAATTTAAAATAATAAATTTTCTACTATATGGAATTCGCGACTTGGTAGTTAACAATTTTTTTATTTAAAATTAATCCTGTTTAACTGTAAGGTTTCTTAACAAATTATCTGCCAAAGCAAACGCGTCATCACCTACAAAAACAAATGGTTTTATTTTATTGTTTGGCAGCATGTCTTGTAGTTATGGAACAGTGATCCTGGGTGGTGTTTTAATTTTGACGTGTTTACTTTAAAATATTGAGGCAATATGGAAAATTCTAATGATGTTCAAACTCTTTAACAATTTCTTTCCCTTTTTTTGCTATCAGAAATTTACAGAGAAAAAAATGTTATTAAAGTGTTATAACATAAAACATTGATTTTTATAGATAACACGTAAGAAAAATAAGATGGAAAAAAACAATATGCATCAAGAAGAAATGACAATCAAAAAGAGAAATGTACAAGACAATCAATATGCATATGCATCAAGAAGAAATGACAATCAAAAAGAGAATGTACAAGATGAGCTTATGTTTTTTGCGTGTAAATGTTCTAAATCAAGTGAAAGTGAATATGACAAAATTGCTATGGCTTGGGCTATAGAACTACGGAAAATGTCCCAAAAACAACAAATTTATGCCAAAAAAGCTATAAATGACGTATTATTTGAAGGCCAACTAGGAAATTTGCATCGGAATTCTGTGCAAATCGATCCCCTTGCGATAAGTCGTACTTCTACACCGATATATGATTCAGATTCTATATAAAGTTCAATTCATTAAGAATATTTTCGTCATTTTCACTGTTATACTCTCCGAAAACATCTACGAACGTTTCCTAATATTTTTCTAATCTTTAATAAATACTTGCAAATTTGATCATCATTAAATTGACAAGTATATCATATTATTTAATTGAGTATTTCTTTCATTCTGCTTTTGTAAATCAAAATAAGAATTCATGTTATTTTTTTTACAGTAAATATAGCTATATTTAATATAATTATATTTATTTTATATAACTATATTTTTAATAAAATATTTTTCTTACCTTTTTGAAATCTTTCAATGCATGTATTATTGCAAGTGTTTTATTTTACATTACATATCAATACTTTATATAGCACGAACTTCAGATGTTCAAAAAAATTTTCAATAGCAAGGTAAGAGTGTGATAGATAAATGCTGATAGAATAAATAGAAACTCTCATGTGTGCAAGTATCAATTTTTTTAATTTCAGATTCAGTCAACAACTTCAACAAGTTTAAATAGTTCAATAAATCAAAAGTTGAACTATTTAAACGTAGAAAGTTTTGATAATCATTTAGTCGCTAATTCTTAATTCATTGGTCAATTTTTATGATCGTATTTTTTTCTTTGCATATACCATTTCTTCTATCCAGCTTTTCTTCTTTCTCCTTTTATAAAAAGCCAAAGTATAGCCATACAGGCCGCTTCCGTTATCACTTAACATTTTAGAATTGTTTCTGCGTATTTCATGTCTTAAAAAAAATTAATAATTTTTGCCTTTTTTGTAATGATTGACCGACTCTTGTCATAGATATTCTGTCAAACGCAATCAATATGTCTCTAATGATAATTAAGTAAGATCGAATATTAAATTTAAATAATAAGAATTAAATTAAATTTAAATAATAAGAATTAATTATTGCACAATTTGAAAATTATATTGAGTTATTTCTAAAGGGGCATCAATAATATTATTATACAACATATAATATATTGAATATCTAGGCTGCTTTACAGTTCTTTGATCTCTTACTATTCGTAGAAGTGTTACGTTACGAATTATATACATGATTTACAAAATTATAAAATTTGTTAATCATATCAGTTTATTAGAAAATTATTTCATTAGAATGTCCTCTAGAATATGTGTGTATGAATAATGAAGACTAATAATATAAATAATAAAAAACAATATTCATAAAACTGTACAATTGTTACATTTATTGTAAAGTATATGTACTAAATGTACACAATATTCATTGCTATTTTAATTTCTTACATATATACTATATATTCGAATCTCTAATTTTTAAAATTTATATCATTGAAATAATCACTTATCTGATCCAATGATAATTCACGATAAATCGAGTTACTTACATCGTGGATTTCGAATAAAGGAATCGATTGGGTTGCCGCTTTGCCAATGACAATTATGTAAGGATAGCCTGATGCGCGCGCGAACACTAATCGTTTACCGATCGTATAATTCGTGCGATCATCCAATATTGCATCAATATTGCGTTTGGACAATACTTCATATAATTGCTCAATGTAGACAGATGTATCTTCTTCTTTGCTTCCAGCCTGTGGATCTCAATCCAATATATAACGAGAAATATTCTTTAATAAATATTAAGACGTATCTTATTACCTTTGGTGGTATAATGCATACTGTATATGGTGCTAACTTCATAGGCCATCTTATTTCATTATTTGTCGACAAGATTTCGACAGCCAACATAATGATACGACTTAATCCCAGACCAAAACAACCCATTACCATAGGTTTCAGTTTATTCTGCTCCATATACGTTGCTTTTAATGGCTGCGAATACTTTGTATCTAATAAAAATGTATGCCCTACCTGCAATTATCATTTATGCAACGTAATATATTTTTTTATGACGTTTGCATGTTTATATCTTTGATTTACATCATTCAGTTGTTAAATAAAATATAATTTTCCTTAGAAATTTCCTACATTACCTCAGCAGCAACATGTTGATGCAGTTCGTTTTTACATTCTGAACAATTCGTTGTCTTGGAAACACTTTGATTAATAGAGAAATGGCATGAGGGACACTGAAGTATCGTGTCTTCACCGATATCAGACACATAATGATATTCGTGTGACATCACACCTCCGATTGTTCCCACATCACCTATGCCTTTTAATAATCATTAAATAATCTTCTCAGACCCTTCCAATATATATATTATAATTAAGCATTTATAAATATGCAGATTCTACTATGTAATTAGAGAGAAATGTTAATTACTTTTTGTGTACTTTATACCAATTTGCCTAAAAATATTATTATAAGATTCGCAGACTAAATCATATGTATATCGTGCATTGTCCAAGCTGGTGTCAAACGTGTACAAGTCCTTCATGATAAATTCTCGGCTACGTAGGAGCCCAAGCCGCGGTTTCATTTCGTCTCGCCACTTGCTAGAAATTTGATATAATTTCAAGGGTAATAATTTAGTGGAAAAATGTCCTGCTAACGATATCAGATTACAGATTGCTTCTTCATGTGTCTATAACATAATAAAATTATTTGACACACATTTTATTAATAAAATTTAACATCTTATATTATTTAATTCATATATTTTCAGATCAAATTAAAAAAAAAAAAACACATATTGGCGCAAGAAATTAATCTTTTCAGTTACACAGTTTCAAATAATTTTTATTAATTGATTTTTCTTTCTTTTCTATTGACTTTTTTATTCTAGCAATTTTTTTTAATTTTTCTTAAAAAAAAAGAAACAAAATTTTATTTAAAGTAGAATTTAATAAGAAATATTTCTTATTTACTGGGCTCAATATGTATTCCTTGTTGTGTCTATCCGTAACTGTAAATAATTCGGTTTTGTTAGAATCATATCTATCAGTTTTCTTCCACAACGCAGCGGGAGTTAACGCTGGGAGCAGTATTTTTTCTGCGCCGATATTTGCCATTTCTTTGTCAACAAGCTCGATTAATTTATTTAAAATTCGCATTCCTAACGGCAGTAGAGCGTACATGCCAATGCTAACTGGTTTAATGATTCCATAATTGATCATTAACTGAAACAAAAAGATTAAAGATTTTAAATTGAAAAAAGCTAGTCATTTAATTCGGGCATTTTTGAAACATGTAAAAATTAAAGATATAATTGGAGCTTAGGTACATATAATTTACTCAAAGGAACCATTAATCTTTAGTAGTAAATTTATTTAAGAAACGTCTTAACTTTACAATTTCTAACAAATAATTGTTATGTCAAATAAATGATTTTCATCGATTTTCATATATTAAATAACACTGAAAAAACCAAAAACTTTATCCAAATATTCTCAACTTTTAATAATTTTTAATAATGTTTAAAAAACACATACTTTATGACTTTTAGATGTAATTTCTGTCTTTTCTCCGCTATCGAACGATCCGCTTGTTGCCACTGGTTGAAATACTCTGGACATCCTAGTCAGATTAATAATTTTCGTTTTACTTGCCATTTCTGAAAATGTTTATACAACAATGCACGTGGAAAACCGGCCAATCACGTGTAATGTTCGCCGATAATTTCCGACCCACTGAATGCAGCTGCAGAATCAGATACTTGATCGGCACATAAGGCGGGGTTAAACACGCATTAATCAAATGTTTTTATCACTAAAATGTATTGTAACGTAACGTCTGCAAACATAAATCCTTCCATAAATCGAACATAAAAGAATCATTAGATTTGTTTGTTTTGATTGCACTTTCTCAATCTCTGCACCTGAAATAAGACGTACGGTCGTGCAGCTACAAAAAGAACAGACCTATCGGATGCGCCCGTCCGATCGTACAACGACATGCAGTCAGAAGTTAACAATTTAAAGAACCATTAGGAATCAGTTTTTCCTCTTTCTGTTTTACAGCGATACAGTGAAGAGAAAAAAGGAAAGATGAACGGATGCAAGAAGAAAACTAAAAAGAGCATACCTTTTTGAAATAGAGTGAGAAAGCACTGACTCTCAACGGCTTTTAAACTATCAACTGGAAATAAACATATGTTTACTCCACTTCCACTTATCGCATCGTGTGTACCAGTTCGGAGAGTGCAGGAATAAAAAACAGACCTCATGGAAATGCTTGATCTATGACGTCACTATCGCAAACACGTCTGTGAACGGGCCTTTAACGTCTCCCCCTTCCGCCCCGCCAAAACTCGCATCGACCGGTGTTATCGCACCATGCGATTCTCCGCTAACTTCGCGATTTGCGCAGGCGATCCCGCTTCGGGTCGGTTCGGTCCCGTCCGTTCCGCTCCGGTCAATCAGTCATTCAGCCAGTCGTCAGTCAGTCGCGAGTCGCGCCGCCGGTGGTTGTGGGAAACGCGATTACGTGTGCGCGTTTGGATTTTCGGAGTCGCGCGGATGCGCCCGCCTTCCTCCTCGCCACCGCCTGTTCTCCCGGCGCCTTCCAGTCGTCGCCGTCGTCGTTACCGTCACTGCCATCATCGTCACAGCACGTACTCGTACGAGGGCCCGCGTCTCGCGACAGGCACACGATGTCGAGCGACGAGCCGTTTCACAGCCTATTTACAGCCACTGACAGCATCGACGGCATCTGGCCCTTCCTGCAGAGCGTGAGTCTCGCCCGCCCGTTTTCCCTCTCGTTTCCTTCTTCTTCTCTTTTTTCTCCTTCGTCCTCCTTCCCCATCCCGCTGTCACTGCTCCGCCGTGACAGTTCCCAATTCGATCATCTAATTCGTCTTTTTCTTTTTATTCCTATACGTCCGCTTGCCCGAAGACGTCTCGTTTACATCGACGTTTACGTTAACTGACCACGTATTAAATTCGAATTTTTTCTCCTTCGATCTCTCTCACTCTCTCTCTCTCTCTCTTTCTCACATTCCAGAAAGCACCAGCGCAGTATGCCAATGAGCCGCAGTTGATTTATGTGCTTCCCGTAATAATTCTCACGTCGCTGTGACATTCGGTGTCGAAACACGTACGAGACGGCGAGTCCGCTTATCTTTCCTCCCGAGCTAATTCCCGTTCCTTCGTATTCACGCACGTGATCCGGAGAAATACGTCGCTGCGTCAACCTTTCCGAAACTTTTTACAGGCTCGTCCCTCTTGTTTGTTATGTTTTTTTTGCACGAGCGAAACAAAACTACTCGCGGAATTTGAAGGAGGAGGGAAAAAGAGAGAGAAACGACGAGAGAAAAGGAACAAAGTTGGAGCAGACGTCGCGTCTCTCGCGACTGAAAGATAAGAGGTAGACGTTCAAGAGCAAAGAGACACAGGAAAAGACGAGGGAATTAAAAATGTGTGAAAAACGAACCTTCCGCAATCTTTTTACGCCAATCCACAAGAGGAACCGTCAAGCGCAAAAGAGCGCGTAAAATTACACGGAGCGTGAAAAATTATACGATTCACGCTGGAAGTGTGCGCATACACGATCTAGAGTAGAAATTGATATATGGTCGCACGAGTCATCGCATGAGAATGTACTCCTCTTCGTTCCTTATCATTTCCATTTTAAATTCTACTACAAAAATGTCTTCTCGTTACAAGCTCATATGCATTTTCATCGAGTCGCGCACGATCTTCGTGCCATTCGTGCAACTTTGCATATTGCCCGCGCTGCATCGGTGCAACATCCTTCCAGATTCCTGGCCGGCGCGCGCGATCCACATTCACTGTATCAACTTTCGTTTTCGACGCGGCCGGCGCGGCGCGGCGCGACGGGCCGGTCGTCCGACGCTCGCCGTTACGTCGCTTCAAAGATTTTTTTCCTCCCTTATCTTATCGTCGACGGCGCGTGCGAGACGAGACGCGAATCAGACGGGAGGCGAGAATAAAATTCAATCGGTTATTGGGTCCGGCGATCTCGCGATCCCCGTTCTGGACGAGGCGGCGGCGGCGGCGGCGGCGGCGAAAAAGCGCCGATTATATCGGCGCTCTATTTTCGTGCTCGCTTCGTTCTCTCAAGGGCGTCCCGTCGCCGAGATACGATCCCTCGCGAAAACGCGGCGCAGACACGTAACTCAGTCTCCAGAATCTCTGGATATTTTTAAATTATCGTTATCGCGCGTCGTGCTTTCGAGTTTCTTCGTTTTTTTCCGCGCAAGGAGATTATCGTTCACTTGTGCAAATAAATAAATCGCTGAAATGAAAGAGAGAAAGAGGAGAAACCGTGTATTATGCTCCTTTTGATTTTGCGGCTAAAATTTGTAAAAATATATTTTTAAGGAGATGAGATAGCGCAATCGTGAAATATTCTCACTAAAAAATTACATTCCGATATCAGTTTTTATTCGCTCCGGATTAAAACACTAATGTATTTTGTATGAATATATTGTTGCAGATCGATTGGAGGGATCCATGGCTGGCTGCGCTATTGACTTTTCACGTCGCCGTCACAATGACCGCGTTAATGACAAGGAATCACGCAAATTTTCAGATAATCCTGTTTCTCGTGCTTCGTAAGACTCTGCTGTAATTTACCGCGGATTTTATCCATGATGTTACCACTGTGTCTCTGTTTCAGTGCTCCTGGTTTATTTCTCGGAAAGTATTAACGAGGTTGCAGCTACAAACTGGATGTACGTATTAAATTGCGGCCATGGCGTGTCTCCAAGTTTTCCTTTTTCTCCGTTTTAATAATCTCCTTAACAACTTTCACAGGGTATTCTCTAGACAGCAGTATTTCGATTCGCAAGGTCTGTTCATATCCGTCGTTTTCTCCGTGCCCATTTTAATGAACTGCATGATCATGGTGGTAAGTATAGCAGCTTCGGGAACGAATACGCGTTTTGAGAATTCGACTACACGCACGATCGTCGAACTTTTCAGGCCAGTTGGCTTTATCAATCCAGTCAATTAATGACAAGTCTGAAACGGGCTCAGCTGCGGCAGCAGGCCAAAAATCGCCAGTCGAACGGCGAGACGAACGAGAGAACGGCTGTCCGACCGAAGCACGAGTGAGGATCTGGAGATCTAGTCATAATACGCGGCGAAAGACGAGTGCAAGACGTACGTGTTATTTATTTTAAGGGGACGAGAAAAAATCGCTAAGATTATATTTACGTCGACTTACAGTTAGATAGATTTCACAGAGAGCTGTGTCACACTTGGCCATCGTCGACTTTGATAATCGCGAAACGCTGATTAGCCAGTTTGATATTTTACACGGGGACGATGCGCGACGCAAAGGGGAGGGAGAGAAAAGTGCATACAACAATCAATCGAAACGATAACGTACGTCGGAGTTGCCTAGTCAAACTCTCCGTTAGAAACGTACCTCCCCATCGTGCCGTATTACACACAACGATTTTATGAAATTAAACCACTTGATGCGCGAAACGCAGCTGAATTGATGAGAGATAATCGACCGTGCTACGAACAATAACTACGGAGGAGGAGCACGCACGGCGATGTGGCAAGCCGCGTGCTTGTCCTTGTTTTAAGGCCGATTTCGACCAAACTGTAGTTCCATAGCTATAAATAATTGTAACAACTACAATTATATTATCAACTTAATCGGCGATTAATTGTCCACAGTAAAAAAGTCCAACTGTATACTTCGTCGTCTTTGACTTCTTTCTTTCTACAGTGCAGCGAAAAAACGGTAAAAGAAAACTAATGTTTTTATCCTCGTTGACACACGTTGGACAACCATTTGGTATGTTAATCGTCGAACGCAATTAAATGGAGTTTGGTCGAGGTCACCAACGAGGAACATTCCGCTAATTTATTTACGTTTTGATATTCGAATACTGTTTGTGAGAATCAAAGTGTTCTTAATGTATAATTAATGTACTTATTATATAAAATAACAAAGGCACGTCACTTTTACCATAATAACTCCGCTGTAAAGAGACATAATGCATAATTAAGGACCCCGATAACACAATAACACCTATGCGTGTGCGCGTGCGTGAGTGTGCGTGCGAACGAGTTTTGCATGAGCTTCTTGCGGATAGCAGCCTTCCAAATCGTGTTTCACGATTTTGAGAAAGGAAATGGGACGTCCTGGGGTGAGATGTGTCGCGTCATTCCCTGAATTGTATATTGTATATTGATGTAAATCAAAGCGCATTACCTTGCCGCCTTTATATTTAATATATGCGTTTAATCATTTTAAGATAATAAAAAGTATTTGTTCATACAAACGCCTCGTATTCCCCTCTTCCGTCTCGCACTCTTGTCCTTTACCCGCGATGCGCGTAACGCTGAAGTGATGAATTGCAAATCTCATTAAATGTATACCTGTGCCGCGTATGGATTCGTTTTTATATGTTTTCCTCGTTAAGATGACTCATGCAAGCACGACGCAGTTCTCGGATAGGCTATCGTTATACCAAGTACTATATAGACTTAGAGCAATAAATCTGAGATAATCGATTAACTTTAAATTAATTACGTTTTACAGATATCTTCGGTTATAATCATTTTTTAGCCCATTTTACACAATTTAAAGTTCGAAGTTTAACATGTTTTATATATATATATATATATATATATATATATATATATATATATATATATATATATAAAGTAATGTATAAGATAATGTGTGTATTTTAATATATATTTTATATATATTTAATATGTATTTTATATATATTTTATACATTATTATCTAATAATTATTTAAATATGTGTATAATGTGTAAATATAATACAAACACATATTTAATATATTTTATCTAAGCATGTATTCTAACTATTCTAACTTCGAGTCTTTCTCGTGTACGTCGTACATAAATCCTTCTGAATTTCGACTCTGATTATAGATCGTCTAAAGTGGGCTTAATACCACTGTATTAATATCGCTATTGAACGTAATACCAGTAATACGTCCATCGTGATATTCACTGTTATCCATTGAGAAGATTCGCGACGTAGTTCGATCCTAAAGGCGTTTAGATCAGTTTAAACCTAAAAGATGGCCGCGCTCAGGTTTCTTTCCGGCAATAGCATGTTGAATGACGAATTGTTAAGGATGCTTTTTAACAAAAGCGCGTAAGATATTTAACAATTCGGCGATCTTTAATTTAAATTACTTGACGTTGATGCAGTGAACGGATATCGAACATGTTTCGACGATGTTGCTCGCTCGTGTTGACGACACGACCGGTCGTGACAGATTTAATCGTGCGATTTGACGGGCCGAGGCGATACGCGTCGAGAGAACTTGAGAGAGGCATCGAAAAAACCTCCACCGAATTGAGTGTCTTGTCAGAACGATCGAAAGCCGACGATGGAGGTTACGCGCTGAAACTACGATCTAACCTAAAAAATGGTATAAACATGACTTCGTCTGCTTGTGAGGACTATCTTGACGATCGTGACGTAAACTTGCCGCATCCCCTGGACGTGTGCACCGAAGACCTGTCAGACATTGGCTCACCCCTTACTCCGACCTTCAGCTTCGCCAAGTATGCAAACAAGTCCCAAACGATACAGGAGCTGGTGAAGCTCGGAGTCGGCCTGTACAAGTTCGAGGCAAAGGAGGGGATGGTGCAGTACATCCTGGACCTCGACTTCAATCGGGACGTGAAACCGTATATAAGATTCCTGCACGACTGCGGAGTACCTGCCAATTATCTAGGCGAGTTCATTACTAAGAATCCTAATATCTTCAAGGAGGACTTGGATGATCTGCACACGAGAATAAGATACCTGAGGGCGCACAATTTCAACATGTCGATGATAAAGACCATAATCTGCAAGAATCCCAACTGGCTCTTGTTCAGTACGAAGGATATAGACAACAGGCTCGGTTACTTTCAGAACAACTTCAAACTCAGGGGCAAAGAGGTGAGAATCCTGACAGTCAAAGCACCCAAGGTGGTAACGTATAAGATGTTACATCTGCTGGGAAACACATTCAGTATCAAGGAGGAGATGGGTTTCAATCAGATGCAAGTGAAGAAATTGCTTCTCAGACTGCCTAGAATATGGATCAAGAGTAAGCGCATGCAGCAACGTAATTTCAGGATTCAAACATAAACGAATTTATCTTTCTCTTAAATTGTGCTTTCAGATCGTGACAGATTGTTAAGTACATTTGATTACGCTCATAGTGAAATGCAGCTGCAACATGATTTTATCGTGCAGATGCCACAAATCTTACTTTGTAGGAAAACTAGACTCGAGCAGAGGCATTTGTTCCTGGTGGAAATGAAAAAGGCACAGTATGATCCTTCTAAACCAATGTATGTTTCACCACGAGCCTTAATCAGCGGTACAGATGTGGACTTTTGTAGAGATATCGCAAAGACGTCTATTGATATTTACAATGCGTTTCTCAAAACGTTTTAATTATAATATAGATGTAAATAAATGTTAGAGATATCTTTTGTTTCGAATTATTTCTGATAGCGATGTTCTCGTTTCCATGAAACTTCAATAGGCTTTCATACATTTTGCTGATTTTTATGTACATCACATATAAATAGATATTTTTACATCATTAAAACTAAAATTATCATCTTTTAAATTAAAAAAAAAAATAACGCATACAAATACGCTATTGGATATTAAATAGATTTTTAAGTTATGTATAATTCGTTTCTTTTTTTATATTGTCCCAAAAGATACTGTAAGATACTCCCAATTGCGCTTATAAGTATCGCTAAATATCATCGTTTAATATATTTGCGATACTTTTAATATAAACGCGAGACGAGAATAGTCATACCAAGTAAA
Source organism: Cephalotes varians (assembly GCA_037157785.1). NCBI lineage: Eukaryota > Metazoa > Arthropoda > Insecta > Hymenoptera > Formicidae > Cephalotes > Cephalotes varians. The sequence continues at coordinate 3,877,862 of JANQDE010000004.1, forward strand.
AATCGCGCGATGAAAGTTCAGGAAATTCGATCTCCAATGTGGAGAATCGAGTATTTTTAATAATACTTTTTCTTAACTAATCGTAATTAATTATTTGCCTGTGTCGCATCAACGGTTAACATTAATCCCAATCCATTTTCAGCGATCCACTTCGCTTGTTTGGAGAAGATACATTTCCACGGTCGATTTTTAACGCGATCATATCAACAAGAATTAGGATCGGTGATAATCAATGACGCTGCATCCGGGCCCGAAGTGTTCAATTGTACTTCCCTAACTCTATCTTCCTCTGTATCGCACGCACTGAATGATAGAGCAGCGAATCGATCAGACCAGCCACGGTGAACACGCCGCCGATGATCGCGCAAGTGTTCGTCGCGAAGTGCCCGAATGACTTCGCCTTCTCCGTGTACTTTACCATGAGCGGGCTCAACTCGTAGTTGAAGAATATACCCGGCATCCCGGACTCTCCGGTGAGCACCTGCTTTGCGTGTCGTGTTACGGAAAACTGATTCGTAAGGAGGGTCGAGCCGTCCGCGCGGACGTACGTCGTCGGGACGATCTTGATGTAATGATAAAACATCATAGCGCCTGAAAACAGATCAGCAGTGTATATTGGCAGAAAAAATCGTTAGCTTAATTCGGATTAAGAGATACATCTTTCCAATATAATTAAATATATGTGGGTAAATTATTTTGGGATTTGTAAGAGAATTCATTTACGGATTTAAATCTCTAATTTTCGAAGGAAGCAAATTTAAAAGTTCTTTAATCTGTTTCTATTTATCAATAGAAACGAGTTTTCAATTATATGCTGTTTCATAAAAAGATAAAATTCCTATAATCTTCCACATTCCACGAATACAAATACGTTTCTTAATTTTTCTCTAAGAAAATTCCATTTCTCCAAGTTCTTTTAAAAATAAAATCTCGTATAGGTACGTATGTTTCCCTACGCAATTGGAATCTCCCGCCACGAACGACGAGACGGAAATAGCAGACGGCGCAACCGTCTTTTCGCTCATGTGTGAAACCATCATGGCGCCTTCCCGATATCGTGACACGAGTGCAATGCGTTGAGTCTCCGGCGATTGTACATGATCGTGATTAAGTTCCAAAATTGAAAAGTAAGAACAAAATCACTCCCGATCGACCGCGTGTGTCGCAAGATTACGTAACGGACACTTTAACAAGTAAGGTGTGTGTATGATCAATCTCACCAATATGTGTCAATAAACTACATAAAAACATCTAATTTTATTCAAAATTTGAAAAATTTTCCCATTTATCATAGACGAGAAACTCACAAAAAAAAAAAAATGAATTCAGTTTATCAAGTTCTCTCTCTATTCTAGAGAAATTGTGACTTAAGATCAAAAACTAAAAAAAAGTAGTTTGTGGAAAGCAAAACAAATACTAAAACTACAACTGTTTTGCAAGCTGCAAGATGCCTGTGGTACCTGGAGGAGCCTATCAGCAAGGACCATCTTGCTTCGATAGAATGAAATTAGGTTTCACAATTGGATTTTGCGTGGGAATGGCCTCTGGTGCACTCTTCGGAGGATTTTCTGCTCTTAGGTATTCAACGCATGCGCATATATATATATATATATATATATGCATTATCGACTTGATATATACGATTAAATTTTTTTCAGATATGGATTGAGAGGAAGAGAATTGTTAAACAGCGTTGGCAAGGTAATGCTCCAAGGTGGTGGCACATTCGGCACATTCATGGCCATCGGAACAGGGATACGATGCTAGTGTGTGGGCAGTTATGTTACAGAGTATCTTTTTCGTTGCAACTATTTATATTGTAAGCGCGAGTCACTAAATCTTTAATAAAAATAGTATTAAGGAGTAGAGGAGAAAAAAGACATACCATCCACGGCAACTACGGTCATGTCATCCATAGGATTCGTTTTCCCTGGGATGTTCAGCCCGAAACTTAGGTGTCTAATCTTGTGCGTCATATTGAAGTGGGATGAAGTATAAGGTTGAACATCGTGTACTGTGGCATCAAAGATCGAGCCCATGAGAACATGGTACAGAGAATATTATTTAAAAAATACTTCGAGTCTCTCGTTGGCTCACCATGACCGTGATTAACCGAGAAGCTGACGCCTGGTGCGATATGAAAACTGCCACCGACTCTATTCACTTCCATATAACCGTAGATTTGACAGCCTTGTGTGAAGGCATGTTTGAGTTTCTCTATGGATTTGTCATTCTGACACTGTTTAACATCAGCTGGTTTTGGTGGAGCCCACTTTTTAAGTCTATAGGCCTCCCATACATCTTCACAGGTATTGCAGCATCTGTAGACAAAATGAAGTTTTATAAAATGTGTTCAACAGATTTCATCTTCTTAGTGTGCAAATAAGATCTCACTTCATAGTGTCTGTAGCCGCTCCATAGCAATCCCCACAGGTCTCTGTAGTAGAATCGACCTCCATTGTCTGTAAAAATGTTCTATCCAATAATAACTAACTTGCAAACGGATATTTCAAAAAATATTTATAGAAATCCTGCGTTACCTTTTCTGTAGTCCTACTGGCGGCCTTTGCATCTGTAATATCTGTAATAAAGCATTTTTTTACATGATATTTCTAGCTGACGTTGCTTATAATGAGAAAAACATTACACTTACTTGTTCTTTGTGGATCCTCTATAGGTTTACCATTCAGGTCTAACCGTCTCTTAAAGATATTGTGTTCTATGTGCAAATGCTGCTCACCCGTCGTGTCCATGGCGTCTATCGATAAAACTGCAAAATACTGAAATGACAGAGACTGATATCGCCTTTTTCTTCGCCTACGTACCGGTGCAATTTGTACTTACGATCGCAAGATATAGCGGGTACTATTATATCCAAGTTGATTCTCAGTTTAGAACCTCTGGATGTATCTACAAATAATTCCTCGCTCATAGTTGGTGTAAGATAATAGTTTACCTCTGACAAAAACAGTATGCCCATGATGATTGTACTAATGATTGTAACTGAAAAGGCATCATTTCATCATTTGCATCGGTGTAACGTAAGGTCAGCGATTCTTATCGATCATAATTCGGTCAGGATACGCTTTATTCACTATCGACTAAGCATAAACAACAAGGTCTTATCACGCACATCAAAAAATACAAAAAATAATTACATGCATCTATGCGAGTGTTCTAGAATACGGACGCGGATTAAAATGTTTGATGTCAATACGGACATGAAATAAAATATTTTAATGGGATATAATTGTAATTCATTAAAATATTTCAGTCAAGTATTTAACTATTTTAATGGCATGTTAACAGGAAAGAATTCTAGGAGGTTAATCGCTCGCCTTGCACCGATCAACGCTATTTAGTGCAGCGGAACGTAAACGACACGTTCGGTCCTCGTGACAATTCTCCGGGTCTCGCTTTCGTCGGCGACGGACGGTCACCGCCGTCCGGTATCGCGACGGTACACTGTGTTTACCGATGGCGCCGCTGAAGGTCCTCACGAGGATATCAGCCTCCTCGCGCACCTTCGGATGCACGTCCAGCTGCCGTAGCATCTGCATCTTCCCGACGACGGCGAGGGGACTGTACGCGGCGATCGCTCCTCACGGCGGCCCGACGTTTTCCCGAACGACACGTATGTGTCATGACAAGTTACCCTGCCACCTTGAAACGTGGCAGACAACACGCTGCCATTGGTCGACCGACCGGTAGGTCCACTCGTTCTGTTCTCGCACGCGTCGGCTACACCTACAAAGAAGATGGACATACATATATCCATGTATCGGAGAGAGAGAAGAGCAAAGTATCGGAGCATAAATTGTGCAGATAAAAGCAACCGGCCTTACAATTTTACGATTCCAAGACCACTATTTTCGTGCTGGAAAACGTTATCTTCTTCGGCTTCTCACGCGTAGCGATTCTTTCTCCATTTATTTTTGTTCTTGATTTAGTAACATCGTTTTTTATTTCGGTCACGAACAATTCGGTTATTCCTATAATATCGATCGAAAATTAATAATGCTAAATTTCTAAATTTTTTGCTTTATAAGCAAAGAGAAATTTTTATTGTACTTAAAAGAGATTGTTATAAAATAAAATGTTACAGGTGCTGTTTATGAGAGTATTTATAAATTTATATATTTACGATTATAAAAAACATTCTTCTCGTATATTCTTAAATAAATAAAATATTATTTATAAAAGAGATGAATTCCCCTAAGACTTTATATTTTCATTTTTAAAATAAGAAAATAAAAATAAAACGTTATAGATGCTATTTATAATAGTATTTATAAATTCACTACATAAATCTGTTTACATAATATTATAAAGAACATTCTTCGCGTATATACTCCTTTAAATAAATAAGATATTATTTATAAAAGAGATTAATTCCCCTGAGATTTTTATTTTCATCCGTTTAATTTTTACATGTATGAGAAAAATCTGATACAGATATGGCCTTTGTATTTGTAAAGAAAAAAGGGAGTATAATATACATGTATAAAATTGCGTATTTTACTTAATTACATATTTTCGATATATAATGAAGATAAAAAATATATTAAATCCTTATATTTATCGTTAGTAACACGGTTCGATAAACGTCCCTTCGCAGAGCTCTGAAAAAGGAGCGAGGACAGGAGTACTGAAATAATAATCCCTTCGTCGTACGATTCTAATTTATAACAAATGCTCGATAAACTTTATTTCACATCGTGCATCACGTTACTCTTCGGGACAGGTGTTTCAATTTAACATACATATCTATTTTACAGTTGTTACGTACCTGTACAAAGCGGCCCACTTTAGTCTAAAAGTAGATGTTTTTTTTTTCGGTATGTTGGATTAAAAAATTCGAATATGTGTATACGTGTAGATGCGTATGCGTGTATATGCGACTGTCCGTCGGAGACGTTAGAAAAGGCATTATTAGTTTTGACCACCATGAAACCCGAATGCAAGACGATCTATTTGTCGAGTCGACATAATAGATCTTCGCATCAACCCAATTGTAGGCTTCGCGTTATTAAGGCACTCCATGCCAGGAATATTACTTTAGCGTGCACGAAACAGCAAAATGAGACACGAAACAATTCGAGGAAGGTATATAGCAAAGTCAAATAGATAAATGATCGTACGTGTACGCGATTATCGTTAACTAAATTAAAAGTACATTAAAATTAATTGGACGGCGGTCTAACACATCAATCGACCCGTTGCTACAGTCGTCGAAATTGGCAGTAAAAAATGCAGCGTATGATATGATTTTTTTCGTTGTAAAAAAGCATCTTTTTCTTCGTTTTTGAATATAGTCTTTTCGAATAATAGTCTTTGCTCGTTATCGCTATGCCGATTTGTCAAAAACGAATGGTTGAGGTCCTTCGCGATTCTCTGTACATTATGATATAACGTATATAGTAATGCAAAACAGGGTTCGATGAGATTCCATATGCAGAACGGGTCGTTTGTAAATCTATAAACGACAATATAAATAATTATAAACGACAATAATGAGATTCTCGATTCCGCTCTGCGACAACGTCGCTTCACATGGCGTGAGATATTCGTAGCATTCTTTGTACTCTGATTACACGTGCCTTGCGTTTTCTTAGCCGCGCGACAAACGGAACCCGATTCTGAATACTACTTTCCGTAGTGTAATTTTGCAATTTTCGTACGTAACGTAGGCAATAATAAAAAAAATCTTTCTTTTATTCGCGCGTAAAACTCCTCGCAGCCTCTGATTCTTGATTCTTGAGTCTTCCGATATTAATTAGTAGATCCAATTGACCGGCACCCACTGATGCTCCGTGGCTAAGGCATCCAAAGCTGCGATCACCTGCCTGAATGTATTGTCAAAGTCCTCGTTCACGATCACCTGGTCGATGTATTTCTCGTAGGCTCTCTGTAGGGCTGCGGATTCCTCCAACGTAGATTTCAGATCGTCCTCCTATTAGATCATTAATCAATCTCTCATTTTCAATGGCTTAGTCAGTAAAATATTTTTTTCTAAGATGATACTTTATACAATGATTGATTCATGATAAAAGCGGTGTGAGATGCATTTTAAATGGATCACAAATGTAGCTTGATTCCCTTGCGATCATAAAAGATGTGATTACATTAATGTAAAGCGAACTTGCAAAGAGAAAGTTGATATTTTTGTAGCTGTTGTGACTAAGCATTGAAGAATTCTATTCTATGAACTAAAATATAGAAAATATCATGCTAAAATATAATTAAATCTGCTTTTAATAATCTTGCAATAATCCAAATTACTGTAAATTACGTGCTGCATAATAACATATTAAAATAATATGAGTCATGCGATACAAACCTCATATAAAGATGCGAGGGACTCCAATGTCCTAGCTCTTCTCGAACTGTACCTGATGGAACTCTGACGGTCGAACTAGCGAAGCCAACATCAAATTTATATAACAAATTAACTAAAGTAATAGAATAAAAATAAAATAACGAAATAAATAAGTTGTATCATAACATATAGATTGCTAGCATCACATGAAGTCAATAAGAGGAGCTCTAAAGAGATTTAACAAAAGATATAGGGAGACAATTTTTTAATAAAAATGGAGGCGCAAATTTTGGATAAGAATACCGTTAGATTTCGACTGCTGGCACCAGTTGATCTCCCGAGATCATATAAAGACTTCAGCTGCTCCATCCCGGGGGCGGCGATGAATATGACGTAAGGCATGAACTCCGTGCTGTTATGAAGGATTTTGAGAGCAGCTGGACTGCAGTCTAGTACGCACATCTTGCCGGCTCTTATCAGTTCTCGCACCGAGTCCAGTTTCGTGCCATACAGGTGCCCACCATGTTCACCGTGCTCCAAGAATCTATGTTCCCTGATGTCGGTTTCCATGGACTCGCGATCGGTGAACCAGTAACTCTTGCCATCCTCTTCGAGAACTCTAGGCGGTCTCGATGTGTCTGAAGAGATTACACTCGCTCAATACGATAATCGAGCTATTGCATTGATTGATTGAAATGCGAATTAATCGAGTATTTCTTACAGGGTACGATAGTGCCAAACTTCTCGGGATCGCTGTTGATCAGCCTGTTCTTCAGAGTTCGACGACCTACGCCGCGTGGCCCGACCAAGGCCAAGGTTTTGCGTCGAAATGGCGGCATCCGAGCGACCTCCTCGTAAAGAAGCAACTCGGCACCATCGAATTCGCCGTTCGACTTGGACTGATACATTTTTCTCTTCTTCTTCTTAGATATCCTAGTACCGCAAATGCTGATCTTGTGAACGAAGTCGGCCTCGGGCGGCACGAACGCCTTTCTGCGCTCTTCCAACTCCAACGAGGGAATCAGTCCGGGTGATCCGAGATTCTCGCCCTCCACTCTTCGCGCCTGCCACCAGTTCGGATCGGCCTGATCGACGATTTGGAGAATATCGCCCTTCTGGAAGGGTAGACCGATTTCCCGGCAGGGCAGAAGCGTGTCCTCCGAAGGATCGTAATCGAAGAGAGCTCTCATGTAACACTGCAATGATAAATCAAATCACAGGCGGCTCGAGATTATTATGAATTTTCATTGCATTGCGATTACGACGCCGAACATCGCGTTCTTCGCGCTCGAACGAGCACTGTAAGGAAGGAGAATGAGAACATAGCTGTTATCAGAGGCATCGAGATGGAAAAATAACCCGTAGCACTTACCGTGGACTTGAGAGGACGATTCGCGTCCGTGGTGATACCTGGAGCTAGTTTCAAGGATAGATTCTCCTTAGCGTCCTGAATCGCCTGCTGAAGCTCTTCGGGAGTTCGAACTCTCTTGCCGTTGACCTCAAGTATCACCTCGCCGGTCTTCAAAAGTTCCTGACGAGCCGCTGTGCTACCACCGAGAATCCTAGCGATGATCATATTTCCAGATTCATCCACTTGCACCGTTAGACCCTGGAAAAATTCAAACATGAAAATGAAATGTTTCGTCCTTGTCTAACTCTATCGAATTAAAATGCATTTCGACATTGAACGATCTTCTCAACGTAATGGTCAATAAAGCCTTAAGTGGCAACGTTGAAAATTGCTAACCATATTTCGCTGCGTTAGAGAATCTTGCGAAAGAAGCGCGCAGTACCAGAAAATCGCCGAAACACATGGCATGCCGAAGAAATAAACGTTCGTACTTATTTACGAACTGCAAGTGGCATCTTCGTCTTTTCTTCGAGCGAATCTGGCGGGTTAACTCGCGAGTGGGGATCTTCTATCGCAAACTTTTCAATTTCGCTTTAGATAATCCTAAACTTAATTTTCCACATGTCGCAGTATCGAATATTTTCCTCACTGAATATCTACGATAATTACTATGCTGTTTTTATAGATACTATGCTGTTTAAATTGAACAAAAAGAATGAAAAAACAACCTTCAGATTGTTTTTAAGTTGAACGGATCGAAATTAGAATTAATAAACTATTTTTTCTCAAATATTAAATAATATTTTCATTTATCTTATTGCAGGTTGATTCCTACATTGTCTATCGTCTGGACTTACCAGGGGTTCATCCGGTTGCCTCCGAAGGCCGACTACCCTAATAGGCATCTCCTCCTTCTTGTTCGTCGGCATTGTTAACGCGGGCGAATCAGGCGGTTTGAAAGGCGCTTCCCTGCGTTCTACGACCGCGTCGTGCGTCTCCAGGAGTGCTCTCAGATGCGCGTTGCCGAGGAGATTCACCAGTTCTCTAGCGTGCGAGTCCCTGGAGGCCCGAAAAGCGTAGCACACCTCGTCGACGATGTCACAGACGGACGAGCATACCGGCTCCACGGGCACCGGTGGATCCTCGAGACGTTCCTGTACCTGGCATGCAAGCAAACAAAAAGAGAGAGAACTTCAAATCGGGACCTCTTAAAAACTGGTTTCTCACGGGTTTTAGAGAGATGTGATTCCTGCGCCCTATTCTTCCTCACGCTAACGCGCGTTGCTGATAATTTTCAAGCCGTGATAACATTTCTTTTCCATTTGTATTAATTAATACTTTTCTGATTTTATTTCTTTTTTTTTATCATTATATTTTTTTGGCTGCCTGTAGATTCGCAACTAGTTGTTCCACATTCTTCATATGATCCGCAAAAATATAATAATAATTAATTTAACTTATTTATTTAATAATTCTTGTTAATTGTGAAAGTTGGAGAACAAGTTTTTATGTTAAGTTCACTGTAAGATAACATGTGATAACATGATTTCCTCAATATATTTTTGATCAAAAAGAGAAATAAATAAAACTGCGTACTGTTGAATCAACAAATTTCTTCGAATACAACTTGCCCATTTTCGTTTGAGAAAAAAATATTGAAACGCGTATATAGTTGAAAGTTATAGAAAATTATAGAAAAGTTATATAAGACTTTACAAATTATGGGATATGGAAAAAAAAGGTTAATGATCAGTGATATGATGCGAATGCTGACGTTCAATCGGATTAGAGTTAATCTAATCGACACGAAAGACATTTAGTCTCACCCTATCCGGAGCGGTTCATAGTTTACAATGAACGAGTAATTGGGAAAGTAGGTCATTCCGACTCGTTTGACGCGTTTGAGATGGCGCATTTCAGAATATCCAGACAATCTTATTAAACTAATATTCTTAATCAACACAGCTTTAATGCATTGCTTCTTTAAAATATGACGAGATTTAAAAAGAGAAATTTGCGATACACAAAAGTTGAGCAAGGAGCTTACAACTCCTTCCCATAAAAATTGCAACTATGACCAATGAAATCAAGACATATGTAGCTTTACAGCGCTAATGATTATGATGATGATATAAAAATAAACGTTCGATGTAAACTCGTAAATCTTTTTTCGATCACTCTGCGATTACTCGTGCGCGATACCCGGTGGCAAATGTAGATTGTCGTAATAGGTCGATGATTCACCGTTAAATTATTTCCTCTCGAGAATCGCAAACTCCAACGATTATTATACACGCACGCTTTACCGATCAAACGAGAGAGTTTCCTCGTCGTACGTGCTCTCGCGACGCTTGCGAAATCGGCGCATTGTGAAAAGTTTTCTCCCAATGATTAACGGATTGCGAGGCAACGTTCCTCCGGAAATTTTTCGACGTCAAGCTTCCTGTGTTTGCTCGACTTGTTTGCTCAACACGCGCGCCCACGTGTTCGCGAAGTTCAAACGCGAAAATCCGATAAATCAACGTCCATCGCGCAAGATTTATCGACGCACTTCGTCGCGGGTCATCAAGTCGCCGATCGTTTTCTCGTCCCGTTTATTTCGAACGGACTCTCCGCGCACCAAGCGTTGTATCCGATTGCGGCAGGAGGGACGCGAGATTTATCGGAGGCTGCGTCCAAGGCGCGCCACATGCCGCACTTGTGTTTATGGACTATAAAGCCACGGCATTTATTTATCCGCTTCGCTGCAGAGATCCTTTGCGAGACGAATCGCTCGTTTCTTTTCTCAAGGGAATGGGACGGTCTCGGGAGTTCTGCGAACGATCTCCGCAAAAAAGCTGCACTTCGCCACGCGGATCGCGGCAAGAACGCTCGGTGAAGTTATAGCAAGGCGAGCGAGTCTCCTCTCGTTTCTCTTCCGAATATCATCAGGCGACTCGCTCTCTATCATCGAACACAGTTCTACATTTATTTCGACATCTTTCTATCGGGTTTATCCCGGTTCACTGGCGATTGACACCATACGTTGGTCCTACAGGCTCTTTTTCTTTTTCGATCACCTCGTTATTTCACATCCGAATCCTACCCCAATCGCGTCACTAACGATTTCATGTTTCTTCAATCGCACCTCTCCGCAAACGGCTACGTTTCTCGTGGAAACGGAGTAACGCAAAATTAAAGATGATGACGATGATTTTCCGCCCACTCTGGCAGATGCCTTTCTCGCTAGCTATATGCTTTCCGCGTTCCTTGGGAACGACGCCTCACCTGGAGAAAGAGACGTGACGCGGTCCGTGCAAACTGGTAAAGCTAAGCGGTTCTAACTGGTCGTGGTCGGTGCTCCGCAATAGTATCGATCGGCGAGGGAGAGCTCGACTCTTGAACGGAGCGACCACGTAGGATGCTGACGAGGGAAGTGCTTGGATTCGTTATGTCGCGCGACACTTTCGCATAAGCAGCAAGTCAGAAAACTCTGCCGCGCCTACTGACGTTGTCTGGTTTCCCTCCGCGTAGGCAGCCCGTTCAGGCGAGTCGCCTGCCGTTTCTGAAACAGGTGGGGGCCCTTCCTTCTCCTGGCATGCAACACTTCGCTACGTTCGCCCCAGGAGCGTAGCTTGCTCATCCGGGTGCCACTGTTTCAAGGTCGTTGCAAAACGGAGCGTAATCAACGTCCCTTTAAATCCAAGCTCCATCTCCCTCAGACACACTCTGCATATTCTTTGTTGATTTAATCATTTTTCGACTTCCTCGACTTCCTTGTTTTGAGCAAATTATTCTATCAAAGTTAGGTGACTATCTTAAGTGAAGAATATAATGACAGCAAACGCAATCATGGATTAGCTCATGAGCACTTAATTTTATAATCCAAACTTTTGAAATTGATCCAAAGCTAAAACACCTTCAGGACGCAGGAATTTGGAAATTGACTATAAAATAAACGACATTCTTATTTCATGAAGATGAATATGCAACTGAATATGAAGTGTCCGCATATCTACCGCTTTCAATTTAGAAAACATTATTGACACAAGTGAGAGGCATGTCGTTGTCACGTTTACGAGTCTTTACGAGTGATTCCGTTTGTAGAGAATAGCTACAATCGAAATGATATCGATGCTTCTCTTTCGATATAATTTGTCTCTCGAATGATTTAAGATGTAGGACAGATAGAAGATCGCAACAAAGAAGACGCTCGTAGCGTCATGGCCAATCACATTCGTTTCGTTTGTTTCCTTTGTGAACGAAAAGTATTCAGGTATTCAGAAAAAATCTTATTTGATGCAAACTAATCACTTTAGATTCTACAACATGAAAGAAAATGTTTTCAATCAAGTCAAAGACGCTCCAATTCTTAAAACAAATTGCTCCTTTTATGGAAACTGTAAAGTCATTTAACGATCGAGCACACTTGAATGCTTCATTATCAAATGTGTCACCGTTTTTGAGGACTCGGCAGTTTAAACGAGTTACAAACAAGTCGAGTGATGTAACTGCACATCCAGTAACTGAACACGCAGCGATCAACAAAATTCACTCTTGTCTATATTCACAACAAGAAAAGAAAGCCTTTCATTAAAAGTAATTCTGTACACGAATAGTGCGGATTTCGTTACATAGAAACTTCACCCGAGATGAGTGCAAGATAAAAAAATATATACACATCTGATAAGAGCCACGACAGAGTCCAGTGTACAGTCCTGTCACTCACACACACAGATCGACATGCATGCCACATGTGTGTCTCTCCCACTTCCTCCCGTGTACGATCACAAAGCCGACTCACCGACTGAAATTACATATCGTCTCGTCGTACACGCTACGGACTTACAAAACATGTTACCGTCGCGACACGCATGCTCGCGCCTGGATTTCTGCGACATGCACGAGCGGTGACTCCAACTCCAATTGGAGGCGCCTATGACCTACGTCCAATCAAGAGGTCTTGCGAGGTCATAGTCAATTATTTGTAATTATCATTACGGAGAGAAAGATAGCAATTTCGCCAATTGAGCAACCGTAAATCTCAATCTCCCTTTCTCGCGCCTCACAACCTTTCATACGCTAATTTTAATTTTTCCTACGAGATGATGCAGCATGAGATTGCTTATCCAGGTGGTTATTGAGAATCTGTCAAGTGTTCTTTCCTTTCTCCCTCCTCCTTATTTCTTAATCGCTTAATTATCCAAATCTCGAAACGTCCTCTCGATATCTTTGCAAGATTTTTCGACTTGGCTTCTCCGCAAAGACATGGACGTTTTGCCGCGATCATCAGCGCTTTCTACTGTTGGTTCAATTCGGCGTAAAAGGTGGGAGACGACGTGAGCCGACTCTTTAACGGCTTCTTGACACCGGACATTCTCTACTACTATGCACATATACTACCTGCGTGCCTGATAGAAAATTACCGGAATGCAAGTCCCGGGCTCTTGAACGAGGGGAAAACGCACGTGTGTGATCGTTAGGGAAAATGAAAAGGATATGAAACATCGTTAAAAAAGGGAAAAAGTCCAATCAATCAAGAAGCCAAACAGTCAAAACGCACGCATCGCATAACGATGTTTTTTTAACCCATCACCGACAATATTCTCATCGAAGGCCATCTCTCTTCGCGAGAATTGTGTCACGACCGAAATAGCGTGGGTGTCGCGCGAGTGTTCGAGCGTGCGATGCAGGCACGTGAAGGCAGGTAGAGAGAAGCGAAGGAGAGAAATAAAACGCGCTAGTATACGTGTTAGGTTCCCGAAATTCCGTCTTTTTTCCCATGCTGAGTGACGAATGAGATTCGACTCTCCACTCCGCCGCGATCCTCGCTGGAAAAGCACGCGGCTCGACCAGATTCCAGCGAGATGATACTAACCGTTCTCCTAAACCTAGACCAAACCGTAAGCGTATAAAATTGAATCCATTAAAATTTCAATTTATCTCACGTGCCCAGTTCATAAAAGCAATATTTAATCCAGGGAATATTATAAGGAATTTTTAGAGTTGTTAGATATCGAGGTGCATTGCATCGCAGTGAAGACATTCTTCGGGTGCAGCGAATAAATATATCGAGTTAAATTTATGTATTATCGTATTGGTTTAAAGTGAGAATACAGGCAATAAGTATAAACGATCGAAATGTTGCTGTTCTACGGTTAGGTACTTAGTTAGCTACTGCCCCGCTACTCGTAGAGGTTGCACAAACCTAGATTTCGAATTATATTTAGAAATTAGAGAACTGCACAATTTCTCTCGGTAGAATCGTACACCACACACCGCACATTAAAATTCCCTGATTTAACCGGGCTGGTTATTTCGGTAGCCGCGTTCACCATTCTAAATGATTCCATTAATGTGGCGAACACGTTCACGCAGGACGGTTCAATGACACGGATTGTTCGGGCAGACGGCCAGAATACTCGCGCGAAATTTTTTTCATTATTCAACATCATAACGAATCAAAGAGGCGGTAAGATCCGCGTGTCTCTCATAAATTTCCACAATCTTGTAAACATCGTTTCATGAGTACGTGAACACGCGTTCAAAATCGTGCATGCAGTGTGAACCGAAATGATATCCACTCACACGTTTACGACCGTTCAAGCCGTGAAGAAAATTGCAAATTGGTATCGTTTCTCATTAAAAACGGTTTTCTCATATCCGACGCAGAGCGATAAAAATAGAAAATTAAAAGTAAAAAAGAAATTTTCTTACGTCTAGAAAGAAGAAAATTAAACTGAACACGAAGAACGCATATTCTTCTTTCGCATTCGTTGAAAAATTCAACACCGATAAAGTGTTTTTCATTGCGTTTTTCACATCTAATCTACTGATAAATAAAAAACAAAGGAGATCCAAGGTACTCAGGTAATCTCCTCGGCCTCGATTCAATTTCAAGATAAGGATCGCTCACCTTCACGAGGGACGTGACGACCGGGCTGTCGAGGAGGCCCTTCAGGAACAGCAGGTCCGTGTCGTCGGCGACTTTGCCCAGCTCCTCGATGTTGTCGCGCACGTGCATGAACGCAGCTGGAACAGTAACGACGCGCTTATTCATAATCAGCTGCGGATTTACCGGAGCCAGGAACAGCGCATCACCACATGCGGCCGCAACGGCAGCAACAGTTAGGAGAAAAAGAAATGAAGAGAAAAATAGACTGGAGGGCGACGAAGGAGAAGTGAAATACCAACACGGAGTCGCACCGTCGGCGCGAGAGTGAACCCGGGCGTGGCCATCTTTCGACCTGATCAATATCGTCAGCTACAGGTGGCCAAAGCTGTCACGCGAAATCTCCCTCGACTCTCAACCTGAGTCTCGAGCTCATTTTTCAACAACTGTTTATCACTTTTGACAAGATAAAAGTTAAAATGACGATAAATAAAACTTTGAAATACATTTATAAAATAAACAATAACGCATAAATAACGTAAGAGCTCGGAAGATTTCTGAAGGGCTTCTAGAACTGATTGATCGATTCGATCAATGTGACATTGGTACTAGTATCTTTTTAGTTTAAAAAAATTTTAATTTTTTCGCATTTGCACAAGTAAAACTTTTTCGAAACTTTAAGATATTATACATTACATACTTAAAAAGAACAAGTGATTAACATAACTTTTCTTGAGGTTGAGAAATTATCATTTGTTTTAATGAGTGCGAGATTAGAAATAATGCACAAGTCTATATAAAGGGAGGGCTTATTTGAAATAAGCTCAAGGGTCTCGCGAAGCGCAAAGTTGTTAAATAATATATCCAAGAGCATTCAATTAACGTCACCTCTATTCGCAAGTGGTACGTCTTCTCAAGGCTTCTTAGACACTATTATCACGTTCCATTTAAGCAATGTTACACCTGTTGGTGGTTCGATATTATTGATCGCGATGTGTCTGCTACTTCTTTGAAAATCAATCTCAAATATTCTCTATTTCTATTAATAATTTGTTGCCATTTTTATGGTTTGAGGAGCAAAACAAAAATATATTTGAAAAATATACATCTTGTTCGCAGTTTTAGAAACGCAGCTTTTCGATGAAATTTTATAAAATGCACGGTTTGTCAATTGATTATGTTCCGCGTTTGAAACTCGAGTGCTCGATGAAAAGCCACTTGACTATGTAATAATAACTTGCGCCAACTATGCAGCCTATGAATGATAAATGCATGCCATTACAAAGCATTGAAGCATGGCTGGGAGAAACACAACGTATACAGAATATGCTGCCGGTTTTCACGCTTATAAATCGAGTGAATATTTTTACGTTTGTTGTTTTAGCGGTGATATCAAATTATAATATAAAAGTAATAATACGTATAACACATACACACACACATACACAAAGAGAGTATGACAATATGCAACTGTACAAACAGAAAAATAAAAATATACATAATTATAATATAATAATTTTATAGCAGTAGTTATAACAATATAAAATTATATTATATATATATATATATATATATATATACAGAGTCATAGTATTTATTACAAATTCATATCATTGTGAGTTGATTATTTTTTTATTGCACCTTTCTTCCTTTCTCTCTCTCTTTCTCTTAATAATATTACCAATTTAATTCATTAAACGCAATTCCGAAGTGGATCGCTTATTGCTACGCGCTAATGAATTTTACAAGCAAGCAAATAGAAACGCGACAGTTGAAAGTCGTCAACCGCAAGGCGTAACATAACGGTAACGTTATGTTACGGTCGACATTAAAATAAGAGGGAAAAGCAAATGGTGGAGAGAGTGAAAAGAAAAGGAATTAAAAATATGCGGCCGGCGATAATATTTGCGCTCATTCCCACCGGATGTTCGAGGAAATATACTTCGCTATCGAGAATGCGTACTCATATATACGTAAAGAAAATATTTCTCTTTAATTTCGGAATGGAGGAAGTCATGTCGGTAATTTCACCGGAAACCACTTTTGTTCATTATGTGCGCGAGAAATCATTTCCCGTGTCTCATCTGTGATGTCGCGTTTTCGATGTTCCGCCGCGCGACAATAAACAAATTTTTACCATTATCGATTTGATGGATAATCGCGCCGTTCATAGCATCCGTGCTGGCCAGCAATCGCCGATCTTCCAGCTTTTCTTTTCTTCCGAAGAAAACCATGGTAGCGACATTCAGCTTCATGCCCCGTTTCGGAACATGTGAGACTCTTTCCAGTCTTCTCGATTTTGACGAAATTTCGCCGCGAGTTTATTTACGCTTTCACTTTCACATTATTACTCTTTTTCACGCTTTTCATCACATTTTTACTGCGTAAAATTATCCTGAGATTGAAATATCACTTTATCTCTTTAATGAAAAACAAGTTCGAGATTCGAAACTTGAGACGAGGTAGCCTTATCGCCACGAATTTTAAATCACTATTTAATCATTTGCACGTTAATTACACCATTAATTCACCATTTAACACGGCTCGCCAAGAAAAAACGTCTCCGTCGTTGCTTTCCTGGCTGCCACTTCGCAGTGAATGGAAACACTGTCTTACACCTGCTGGGGCCCCGAGGGTCCCTGGTCCAGACGAGGGGACCGCAAGCGACACCCCGCCGAGGTAGTGGGGCGACTAAGAAGGCAAGTCCGACGATGCTTGTTGATACGAAGTCACGTAACTTATGCTGTTTGCCTCGGAATTCTTAGATGATATATGACCGTATCGCACGCAAAACGCGGGAAACGAAGCGAAATCCGAGACGAATAGAAGAGATCGGAAGAGATCAAGGAATCGTAAGCGCCAACGGCTACCGACTGGTTTCGGAGATTCAAAGCTGGCTTCTACGAAGGGTCGGGGACGTCCATGCAGCCAGAAACAAACCAGCTGGTGGCTGCTGGTGGACCAATGGAGGGGATAAAGTACGCAGACCGGGAAAGAAGAGAAGAAAAATAGAGAAGAGGCGGAAATATATCGCCAAATTGTTCAGTCACGATTTCAGGATCTTCCTTCACGGAAGTTTTTTTTGTTGTGCTCTAAATAATGATATCCTGGGAAGATAAGGCGCAAATTATCATATCTCGCTGGAGTAGAAACATCGAAGAAATTAGAATTGATCAATTCAATTAGAAGATAATTACAGAGGGCGGAGTAAATACGACATTTATAACACTTGTATTTGAGTAATTTTTATGACATCTTTTTAATGGCGATTAATTTTATCGTAGGGAAACGTAGCGCTTTTTTTGTCTTCCTTCATCTTTCTTCACAATTTCTGAAATTGTAATAATTTCTTCTCGAGTGAAGAGAGAAATTAGCGAAAGATAAAATAATACAGTAATCGCTAAAAGCAACAAGAAGAAAGCATTCATTGGAAAGCATTCGAGGATATATGAAAAAAATGAGTGATGATGAGATGACAGAGTTCAAAGGAAGAAAGAGAAAGAGAAAAAAGAGGAAAAAAAACGTGGAGACAAATCCGATAAAAGCAGAATCTTCTGACATTCAAATGCCAAATAAGTTTCCATTCAACTATTATCCCAAAGAGTACTTCACTACGAGAAGTGCTTTCTTCTCATTCAAGGTGCACGCCGAGCACATCATCGATCGCACGGGGTTTTCCGTCGTTTGGAGAACACGTGCGTGACGATCGATCGAATCGCGAATCGTCGACGAACTTTGAATGATTCGTAAGTACCGATAGATTCAGAATCCGTTTCGTTCGGATTGATTATATTGTAGTACACAAACAGTCGCATTTTCAGTATTTTACATTCATTCATTGATAATTTCGACAATGAGATATTTCAAATAATTTCAGATAATCGTTGATAATAGAAAGAACATGTCGCGCAATGTCTCGCAAGAGAGGCGTCGAATCAGGTTTTTAAGAATTTCACAGAAATCTCACATCTGATAATACACACATCGCGGAAGTGTATTTTTCCGGTCCAACTTACTTCGTAAATTTTTTCTAGTCTTACCTGAGGTAGAGTTCAGATCTTTCTTTTGGATAATCGACGACAGAGCGGAGCATCCGCATATGTCTTCGATGACGTTTCCCTGCGATTTGCTGCTCCTCATTTCGGTTGACTTCCTTCGATGACCCCGAGCGACATCACGTCTACCCCGGTCGATCACTTAGGTCCTTCGCCGCCAGGAGTCCGGCCATTACGATGGTTCCTCGTGGACCACTCTCCGATCCCGCAGGATCGCCGTCATCGTTCGCCGGGCTCCTCGTCAAAGGTTCCACGTGCTGTTGCGCGCCGTCAGCTTCACGTCGGCGAATTGACGGCCCTCGGCTCGATCGGACGACGAACGGACAATTGCGGCTGTTGCGCGATTGGAAACGGATCAGGATCTATTCATAGATCGAAACGACTTCGGCGCCCTAGTCCAAATCGTTTTTCCGCGTACGCGAAAGCGATACCACGCCGGTGGGACCACAGGGCGCACATGAGCCGCGCGAACCAACCGCGACCGGTACTTATAGTCGTCGGTCCGAAAGGGGTGGCCTTTGTGCCACCCTGTCTGTCTTCCTCTCTCTCTCTCTCTCTCTCCTCCGCTCTCTCCCTCTCTCTATCTCTTCCTCTCTTTCTCTCTCTTGCTCTCTCGTAGCAATTCCTCGACTCGTGGCAACGACGACTGGTACGCGTTATATCCTCCCCGATCGATAGTAAACGCGCCCATGAAAGGGTCGCAAATATTCTTCGCGGGGCTGCGCGCCAAGAAAGGCTGACGCAAGAAATTGTTGTTCCGAAAGTTTTAGGGATAACACTTCCTTTTTCGCTTTCAACCCGTTGCTGACATACCAAATTTGCAAAATGCTATTTTTATGAGCATTAGAAGGATTCGTGTTGAAAAAACAAATGGAGGTAACTTTACTTCGGAAATTAATATTTTCTACGTTACTATTCTCGTTTTGCGAGATATTTTAATATTTTAGAGAACTTTAATATTTTAGGAATTTTTTTTAATATAATGCTAATCTGATACCATCCATGCTATTTTATAAGAACAAAAATATCCAATTCTTCTTTTGCTAACAATGTCATACAAAAATTATTATTGAATTTTATCTAAATGAAGATTTGATATAACATCTTTTTACATAATTTCATCAATGTGTGCAGCACGTAAAAGGTAATGTATGTATAATATTCTAATACTCTAAATACTGAATATCTAAACATCTCTCGTAAATGTGCCACTGTAACAGCACTTTAACAACTGCTGGCAAGTGATACTAGAGGAAGTTCCAAGATGCGGTAAACTAAACCGAATGCAAAGCTTAGCAGTAGATAATCTAGGTCGTGACGTTTTTACGTTTCATGTCGTTAAGACGAGATGGCGACTACCTCTAATATACTGCAGTGAGAGAGCCTTCTTACGTAATATGACTTTTAAATAAAAAAAAAGTTAAAATTATTTTTTATGATTTCAATTATGAGTAATTTATGATGAATGGGACTTCACTTAGCATGTGGGTGATTCACTTATCATGTGGATGATTCACGTGGGATTTCACTTATCATAAATTGCACTGTATTTCCCCGTGCAATAGAAAAATAGAGAATGTAGACTCAAGAAGATCTTCTTCCGCAAGATCTACTTTTCCGCAATCATCGACGAAAATAACATCGATGATTAAAATAGGAATAGGAACATCACTTTCATGATGTTTATCAGCGCATTTTTCGCTTTTTATATAACTGTAGAAAAAAGAATGTAGAAAAAAAATACAGGTTTTGTAAAGAAATTAAATTTACATATACTTCGTCCATTTGAAAATGTATTTTACAGCTTTCAAGTTGAATCGCAAATCCGAGTATCCGTTCGCCAGTCTGTTTCATGTAGTCTCACAACATCGCGATTTTCCGAGCGCTTCTCTCCGTCTGATTGCCAGAGCGATGTGAGAACGCGGGCAACCTTACGAATCAGATTGGCTGATTGTTGTGAGCCAGGGTTTCGATGATGACGGCAATTCTTCCTCCTGCAAAGTGTGTCACTCGCTGTGTGACGAGATGAAGCTACGAGAGGAAGGACGAATGATTGCTTTTTCTCGATGACCACGGTTTGAGATTTCTCTGCGCAAACTACGATCGTGACGATCCTTTACTAACCGCATTGAAGCGAAAGATTCGGGTGTTGATTCAAAAGTGCGAGAAAATGTTTGTAAAAAAAAGAGAAGAAAGTTTGGAGGCGGAGTGCAGTCATCGAAGAATAAAGGCATGAGATTTAAAGTATCCTGCGAGGACAAATTTCTTGAAACAACATCCGAATCATAAAATTAAAAATGAAAGAGACATCGAGGAATTGATAATTTTCAATTTTTATTTCGGATTGTTGTTATTGCCTATGATTGAAGAATCACGAATTTCTTTTTCGATAGTGATCTAGTCGTTTTTGCAGCAAATAAAAAATGTGCGATAGCTCGACGTCTTTATTGTAGAAGCTCGGCGTCTTTTACGTAAAAAGACTAAAAAGAATTGAGTGTGCGCGCTCAGACACTGATACTTTGCGTTTCGATCGTCACAATATTGAAAACGGTGCACGCCTGGCACGATGCAATATTTCGAAACGACATGTTTCGTGACAGGAAAAAATATTATTTATAATTTTTTGCTCTTATTACTGACAGCAATTTTAGATAGCAAGTGCACATGGATGTTCTTGTCATCGCAACAAGCGTTTTGATCTTCTTTATCTTCATTTATTAAGTTAAAAAAAGATAGTAAATTATTTCTCTCATATTTTTGAAGACAATATTTTATTTAATGATCAACTTGCATATAATTATTCGAATAATAATCTACCGGATGAGTTTATCTTGATCAGATTAATTTCCTTTCGCTTGATAAAGAAACAATCTCGACTGAAATTAATCAACTCCTAATCTATTTAATTGATAAACATATTCGGCGCTGTATTAACTAAGCGTATGTATTAATTTCTTATCTTACGGGAGCGTGTGGAAATAATCTCCACACGCTCCCGTAATCTCTTATTGCGTGTATAGTTAAATAACGGACGGCCTTGATAATAATAATAATAGTTAGTTGAGATTTAGTGCAATACGTTGCATTGTCGTCCGCATTGCCTTTGAATTTCTGTCACGACATTTGTGTGAATATAAGGTTTATCATTATGATAATATGCCCGTTATTGTTGTAATTTGTGACGTTTCAGGAAGAAAGGCATATAATCGTGCATAAAAATACATATTATTTATCGTGTATAAATACGCGTGAAACATATCAGAAGTCAGCTGATACCACTAAGTCGTATTTCTTCTCTATGTACAGCAATTCAGAAACTTCATACAAACATAGTTCCGAATAATGGTAGTAAGACACAGTATAGTTATTTAAATCTCAAAAAAATTAAAATAATTATCAACAATAATTATGACATCAAAATATACTGAAAAAATAATATAATTAAAAAATAATAAAAATATATGAAAAATCGATAATTAGCAAAACATCGCCAATATTTTCCATTAAAAAAATTTATGATTAATATATTATACATATATGTTATAATATATTCGAAATTTGTTCCACAATTTCTACATTTTCAAACATTTTTCTTTCAATTTTTTCTTCAACGCAAAATTGCAACTTTGATAGATAACAATACAATTTTGATAGATAACTTTGAAAGATAACAATATCAAGCCCATTCCATAGATGACATTCACGGATTTTCTTGGATGTTTATCTACGAGACAAAAAAAAATCATTTCTTTACACGAATCTGACTTTTTACAAGAAAAAGATCAGCTTATCAGGATCAGCAAATATTAGAGGACAATTAAGTCCAAGGCAAAAACACAAACATGACAGAAGAAACGTGCTCACGCGTGGGTATGTCCCTGATTTGTTGAAAGAGGTGGGAGCACGTGCCGCTGCTGCCGCGAATACGCTGAGAAAGCACGCGATATATTAGTCTCCGTCGAGTACACTCGCGAGATCGGCCGCCGCGTCAGCAGCGGTTTCCTCGATCATCATCGGAGTTCGCGATTCGTAGATCGATGATCATCATGGCGAGACACACGGTACGTTATTCGGTAGCATGGCAAATTCGCTGTTCTCTTCTTTTTTCCTTTTCCATTCATTTTAAATATGTACGATAGTCATTGAACAAAAAAATCGATTTCTTCCCTTAAATTTGTTATTAATTCTCGATAATTTCGTTGAGCTTCTTCGCTCAGATCGTAAAGAGAAGAATTGTTTATCTGATCTTAAGTTATTTTTGAATTATTATATCGCTACAAAGTGGTATATCGCTATTTCTAGAGAGATATGTTTCCAATACTCTACTTTTTGCACCACTTGTCCCCTGACCCATTTCTCCCCGCGATGCATTTAAGAGGAGCCCGCGAAAATAAGTATCGACCTATCAGAACTCGCGATCTACCATTATTGTGAAAGGGCTTTTATCCAACTTACTTCTGTTTCGATTTCACTCATGGGACAGGCACAATGTTCCGACATATCAAATCGATAAGTCCGTGAGAGCACTTTTCGTCAGATGCGCGCCACCGATGAAAAAGTTTCTAGGGTCCTGTCTCGATTTATCGTCTTCCACCTAAGTTCTCTCTAACGTCCCTTTTCTTCGTTGTAGAATATACACAGTGATGCGCCTGAGGTATTAAACTCGTAGCAGTAAGTTATTTTTAGGTTCGATTCTTCCAATATCGAGGTTGTCACCAATTTCGATTCACTGTTGATCTGCTGTGTTGACTAACTCCAATCTCATTTAAACTTAACTTCTTTTTTTATATTCGTATTAATGATAAGATTATAGTTAATAATCAAAGAACAAATAGAAAAATACTAATCTCCAATTAAATAGAAATATCGACGCTTTGTTGTTAGCGGCAGAAAGAAATTGGACTTTTCGGATTGACTTCATTTCATCGATAACAAAATTGTTCTTCGTTTTTTATCCGCCGATTATAATCGATGTTTTAATTTTAAAGAGTAAAGAAAAATAATTTTTTTCCTCGTAAAAATAACGAGGAAAATTCATTGGCTGAAAGATACGCTAACGATCCGTAGAATGGAGCAAAGCTCTTTGCGGTTATTGCAGACCAAAGTCGAGAATTCACCAAGATACGAGCGCAGTTGGAAGTTTGAACGATGATAGTAATTGATAGTAACTTCATTTTTTAAATTTCTTCTGCGGTACATTCATTCTGTCCATTCATTGAATTTATGTATATGTAATCGTAATAGAGGGATGAAAAATCCGAGGAATCTTTATTGCATATCTTGGCAATCCGACATTCTTTTAGCCTCTTCAACTTCTGATACTATTCGCCTTTGCAATCGTCATCGGCCAATCACGGACAGGTAAGTCAACAGATTTAATACCTCGCATAATTATCAGTATAATAAATACTCGGCAAATATGCAGTAATCGTTTACTTATGGAAATGTAGATACCGGGAGAGATTAATAAATCTTAATCCATATGTTGTTGGTATTTTAAATGTGTTTAATCTATTTGTACAGTTCCACGTGGCAATAACACCGATATTTATAAGGATGACAATCGACTCAGGAAACCGTTTTCCTTGGAGGAGATATATCTTCATCATTACTACTTGTTTGGCTTCAACGGCACGTGGATTTCTGATCACGAATTTATAGTTGGAAACATAATTACAGGCGATATTACTATTACTAATGTAAAAACAAAGAAAACTAAACGGATTTTTGATGGAACGGACTTACCAGTAAGGACATTTTAAAATTTACTGCGCAATTTAATCTTTAAGATTTCAATCTGCAATTAATATTTCGTTATCAGAGATATTACAAGTTTAAAAATATGTGATTATGATGGAAATTAAATGAAATATTTTTTTTTAAAGAGTTATCTATATATAATGTCGTCTATGAATAAATATTTTAATTTGCCAATGCTTCGAATGAATTGTTTGAAACAATTTATTCTAAGATAATTATTTATTTCGATATTTTCGCAAAATAAATTCCTGCAAAAACAAACTCTAATATTTAAGGAAGATTAAATAACAAATATTTTCCTCAAAGCTCAATGTTAAAATTGTTTTAGCTGCCGTACAAATTCAGTACGGCAACTATTTCCGCCGACAAGCAGTACATTCTCTTTGGTTACAATGCTAGACAAGTGAGTAATTAATTGTTTAATATTTTTGCTCACTGAAATATGAAATATGAAAATAAATAATAAAATTAATGATTTGTGCAGGTATTCAGACACTCAACTGTCAAAAATTATGTTATATATGACGTGCAGAACGGGTAAGTTTATTCGTTTATATTTTTATAGAGCGCATATATTGCCTGATAATATTAACTATTCCCCGATAAGCTTGATTGCGAAATTATGCGTGGCCTACATAGCGAATTTCTTTTACATTTCTAAATAAACGTTAATGCGATTGGGCCATCACTTTGTGACATGTTTCAAACATAAATTAAAATTATTTAATTGTATCTATTTTCCCAATTAGCTTCAATAAAATTTGACTTTTTGTCTGATTTTTTTCTTTTAGAAATTTTGTTTTAATGAACATTTCTTTTGTGCCAGGTGTTCCAAATATATAATATTTTCTTTTTTAATCCCATTTAAATCCAGCAAATTTCTCCAATTGTTTCAGTCATTATTATCTCGATCGTTATCTCAATCATAACTTTAAAAAATTTATATATTTACATTTGTGTAAATATTTTTAAACGAAATTTCTTTTTCTATCCTACAAAAAAATACTTTTAACAACATCTTTTTCTATATATTTGCAGCACATTTGAAGAAGTCGCGAATGAAACTTCGCTGGCATCATGGTCCCCGATCGGCAGTGACTTAGTTTATGTTCGTGATAACGATATTTATTATTATCATATAACTTCCAATCGCAGCCAGAATGCACGAAGATTGACGACGAGCGGCGAACCCGGAATCGTTTTCAATGGAATTCCGGATTGGGTATATGAAGGTAAACCTGTCTTTTTGTAATGTGAATTGTAAATGTATCTACATAAAATATTTTATATTACAAAAGATATTTTAAATATATATTTCTCTTTTAAAAATATTTTATAATACATGAATATGTCATAAAACATTTTGTATTATACTAAAAAGATATATATATATTTTTATATACAATATAAAAAAAAACCCATTTTGAAAGAGAATTATGTATCGCGAAATATATATATCGCATTTGTATTAGATAATTAAAAATAATAGGTATAATTGCGAATATTAATTATAGAGGAAGTATTTGGGTCTGGAACTGCCATGTGGTATTCACCGGATGGACGGTATTTGACCTTTGCAACCTTCAATGATACTTTGGTTAAGGACGTGACATATTTTCATTACGGTATTCCCGGTTCTCTTGAAGATCAATATCCCACAGAAGTGAAGATAAAATATCCCAAGGTAAGATTCTGCTTCAAAAAATATCTCTAAATCTACATGTTCAATATAAATTTGGTTGAAGAATGAAAGTACTTTGTAAAATAATTTATAATATTTCCGAATAAGTATTTCTAAAAATTTTTTAAATATTTCTCTAATAGTATCTTTTAAATGTTTTTCTCTTCTCTGCTTATACAGCAAAGCTATCAGTTATTTAGCTTTGATTATGTATTGCAAATTGTTAGAAATATTTTATTAATAATAGCAATATATTGTTACTAAAATTATTCCGACACGGTAATATTGATAAGTCACCATTGAAGACTCAGCTAATCATTTCCGGGTAAAACCGGCTATTACCGTAACAAGTTGAAAGGATCGTCGTTCTTCCGTTTAACTCGAGCTTACTCTATTATATCATATGGATCCATTTTCCGCGTGCGTGTGTTGGCATGTGCAGATAATCCAATTGTCGAAGTATGCCAGCAATCTTCCGTGAAAAAAGCCTGCAAACTATTTCTCGTTCTACGTTAAGTTTTCGTCTCTCAAAAGCGACAAGCAAATCTCTCTTTATTAGCTGTAATCTTTCTTTAATCAAATTAAAATTATTAAATTGATATCGAATATATTTAATTATCCATCTACGCTCTACTTTAAATTGGTAGCAAAAATAAAATATAAATTTATATATTTATGCGAGATATGGTGGTATATAGAGCGAGGTTCTCAAAGAAATATTTTGAAAAGCTCAAAATCTCAGCTTTCAAATTCCTTCAAGCTTTTTCCTCGGTCATGCTTCTGCACCATGTGGTAGCATTTGAAAGTCGACTGTGAAAAATTGACAAAAAAAGCTTCAACTCCGAGATCCTACGGAGTCGAAAAATTCTTTTTCAATTTTGCTTGAGATCTTCTATGAAAGCATAAAATTTCCTCTCTAAAATTTCAGAAATTAAATTATTTTTTCTCGCGAGTTACAATAATCAATATTGTGTAAAAATATATTTTATTTAAGAAATCATTTATATCAATAAAAAAATATTATTTTATATATATTTTCAGGCAGGTACACCAAATCCGATAGTATCTCTATCAGTGATTGATTTATCCGATCCATCATCAGAAGCAGTCACCTTGGAAGCGCCTGTTGGCGAGGTGACGAGGCAAGTGATACAACAATAAATATCTCCGTAACTGTCTTCAAACGATTTTATAATCGTATTTATCATATTGATATTCACATTTGTAGTGACAACGTTCTATATATCGTGAGCTGGTGGAACGAAACACACGTGATTGCAACATGGACGAATCGCGTGCAGAACCAATCCGTGATGATCATGTATAACACACAAGGTGATGCCAAATCAGTTCTGTACGACGAGGAGACCGAGGGCTGGCTTCAACCGAATTTTCCTGTAAAAACCTTATATAATGATTACATACTACTTTTACGGCGAGAGCATTCTGGCACCAGCGCCGGCAGATTCCGTCATATAAACAAGTGAGGCAATTTATAATAAACTTTTCCAATGTAATTTCGTTGCTGAGAAAAAGTTCGACATCGTAATGCCAAAAATTTTGAAGATTGCTGTCTTTTTTTGTAATTTTACTTACGTCATGTTAGGTATGAATATAAAGACGACCGATTTATTAAGCTGGTGGATTTAACGCCCGGTCCCTCCGAGGTTCACGCGATCCTGGCAGTCGATTCGACCAGAAGCAAAGTTTACTATCTCGCCACGGCGCCGGGTAAACCAACGCAGAGGAATTTGTATTCGGTGCCTCTGGATGGGAGCCAGAAACCGACTTGCATATCCTGCGAGCTGCTCACGCCCGAAGGTGAGTCCTCGAAATCACGAATATGAGCGAGAGGAGAGCAAATAAGAGAGCGAGAGAGAGAGAGAGAGAGAGAGGAAAAAGGGAGAAATAACACTTAGCATTTTTCATCAATTTAGACGATGAGCTTTACGTTCGTGTACAAACGTGATGGTCTTATCTCGCGAGAGCATTCAGCATCGTCGGAATATTTTATTTAAACTACGGCGTCTCTCATGGGAGTAATATTTTACGAAAGAAGCATGAAAATTTCACATTCCTTAATATCCGATCATTCGTTTTACTTAGATTTGCGTTCGACCATCAAACAAAACCGAAGACTCGGGAAATGCTTAAGCGGATCTCGTAAGTGGCGGAGAAATTTCGGGACTCATCACCGACAACATTTGTAACTTGTTCAGGCGATAGGGTACATGTTCCAATTAAAACCATTGGAAAGTCCATCGGGAGTAATTTCATCTGATGAAAGCCGCAAGTCACGTTCATGAATATTTAGCACGCGCGTGTGTATGTGTGACGGGAAGATTGGTAGACTCATGGCAAAGATCTACGCAAATAGAGATATGACGTAGTCTATGGAAACTTCGCTTCCGTAGAAAATCGTCGTAATTTTCCCTCGCATATTTCTGCAGCGCGCAAAACGAAAGTTGCACGAATTCAAGTAAGAATTTCCGAATTCTTCTCCCACATGGACCCGGCGCAAACTTATTTTCTCATATCGTTATGCGAAAAGATTCCGAAAAATTCGGCTTTTAATTCTTGCGCGAGATGCCTCATAGCGTAAAAGAAGCGAGACTAAAATTACTTTTCGTGCAAATTTTCTCAGTTATCGGCGGCAGCTGCGTTTACCAGAGTGTAAAAGTTATTAATTCGCCGAGCTATTTGCGTTTGCAAAAAAAAATCATCTATGAGAGGTCGAGGTACAAACTCTCTATCCGTTAAAATATGATGTTTGTCGGAATTTATTTCGATCGATGAAAAGTAGGAAGTCAACATTTATGCCTTCTGCTTCCTTCGATGTGAATTTGCAATGTATACCATGTCGGGCAGAATTTGATGTACGTCTCGATATTACTTATGTATAGCCAAATATGTATTGAAAAATTAAAGCGGAAATAACTGTGTGCGAATGTAATGTCGATCTTGGAGAACATTAAAACAGTACCAATGAGTATCTTGTTACGTATAAGAAAATAGAAAAGTCTTCTCTACAGAAAAATTCCGACAAACTTGAATGTTGCAGGAAACAAATGCACTTACGCGACTGCATACTTTTCAAGCCGGAGATCGTATTACGCTTTCACCTGTTCCGGGCCCGATCCGGCTTCGGTGACGATTAACAACGAGAAACATCAGGCAGTCTTGATTTGGAACACTAATAAGGTGACGAGGACATTTCTGTCGAAACGATTGATGCCGCAACGAAAAGATTTCAACATTAGCGTGAACGGTTATGACTGCAGAGTCAGATTGTTCCTGCCGCCAGATTTCGACGAAAGCAAATTATATCCTTTGCTGGTATTCGTGTAAGTATTCAGGTGTCTCTAATATAATAAGTAACGAAATTTGCAATGATAGCATAAAAATATCAATCAATATTTCTCCGCATGCTACCTGAAAAAGAAGTTTATTTGTTCCATTACGCTTGTGACTTTCTAAATCTGTTACCATAAAACGGGGGAATGATTTTGGACGAGACAGGGTGACTTTGAAAAAAAAAAAAATTGTTTGGACCGTTTGGACCATTTAAACCGGCTTAGAAAGTAGCAGTAATAATAACTGAAAAAGATTGCACCCGCTATTTAGCGTTAAAATTGCGTACTAGGCCGCAAAGTACAAAAAAACAAAAATTTGATCCAAAGTCATTTTATGGTAATTGAAAATAAAAGATCGGGAATCTGTTTTTGCACTCAATAACAAGATTTTTTGAAAATAAGAATATAGAAAACTTATAGTGAATAAAATTTAGCGACATGTATATTAAACAAATCAGTAAGTTTCATTGTAAGATATACATATTTCCGTATTGTCATATCATTGTTTTATATCACTTGATTCAAAGACAAATAAATATCTTTATGACATTATCGTGTAGATTCCAAAAAATTTTAATGTTACGTAATAAAATAACAGCTTTAAGAAAAACAACATTTTGCTTAGCAGAACGTTCTCGTTTTCCAAAACCATGCGAGTTTGAATAGAATTAAAGTTATAGTTCCCTAATGTGCTTTATAAATTACAAGTCTCATTAATATATATTTTTCAAGAGAAAATAATACTTTATAACTTTATTATCGTATATATTGGCTATGCTGCAATTAGAATCGGCGTACGCTATGATTGATAGGCATGCAAAAGGATTGCAATCTCCATTTAAAATTGGACGGTTGATCGAGTCTGTTTGCTTCGCCGATTCATGCCGGGCTTTCGACGGCAACGATCGATTACCTCTAATGACCCTCGCTCACTTTTCCTTCTTTTTTAAGAAGCATTTGCAACGTATCGAGCGCTCCATCTACTTAGAAATTCATGTTACCCATTTGTAACTTGGAGCTAGATAAAATCGAACACATAATGCTAAGAAAGATGAAAACTGAAAACCATTCTTTGATTCGCGTTTTCGTTTTGATTAAACATCTTATAAAACATTAAAATCCGCAGCTATGGCGGTCCGAACACAGTTAGGATCACCGATGACGCTAAGTTCGGATACGAGCATTATCTCACGACCAATCGAAGTGTGGTCTACGCCTGGATCGATGCACGAGGATCGGCCTTTAAAGGCAGCAACATGCTCTTTGAGATATATCGAAAGATAGGCACCGTAGAGGTTGAAGATACGATCGCTGTCACCTCGTAAGTAATACGAAAGTGATCAAAAATTGCTTCGTTCCCGAGAGCGTACATCGTTCTGAAAATGAAAACGTCCCTTTTCGTAGAATTCTGCAGAGGCAATACAGGTGGATCGACACAAACAGGACTGGCATATGGGGCTGGAGTTACGGTGGTTTTACCGCCGGCATGGTGATCGCTCAGGATTCAACTTCCATCTTCAAGTGCGGTATATCTGTCGCGCCTGTGACTTCCTGGATCTATTACGGTAATGGAAAGAAAAAATTTGAAAATAATATTCTAATTTTTTATAACATTAACTTTGAACATACGATTTCAACAAGTGACCTCGATGTATTTCTAATTCAGACATCAAGCTTCAGAAATATTTCCTTAAAATCGTTATCTCATCGCTTCGTTACAGACTCCATTTACACGGAACGATTCATGGGATTGCCGGAGGACAACTTCGATGGTTACAATCGAACGGATATCTCACGACGATCGGAGGGAATACGCGGCAAAAAGTACATGTTGATACACGGTACCAGAGATGACAATGTGCACTACCAGCAAGCTCTGATGCTCGCTAAGGCGCTAGAACATAATGACATCCCGTTCGAACTAGTCACGTACACGGATGAAGCGCATTCTCTCGAAAATGTGTACCCTCATCTTTATCACAAAATGGACGAATTTTGGGGAGAATGTTTTGGGTGGAATCGTTGATTTTTACCAAAGAAAACAATCGCTCTTGCGACTACAAACTCAATTGCGCTGTACGTCAGATCTTTACGATGTAAGAAACGCAATCGGCGCGAATCGAGAATAATCGAAGACTTATTTTGAATTCGTTCAAACTTGATTTTGAATTGTTTTACACCGATTTGATGTGAACTGATTTGACGAAGAAAAAGAATTACCCAGCTCCTACTAATATTAATGGCGTCAAAGTTTTTATTACTAAAATTAAGGGCAGCTATTCTAGAATACTTTGCCTTGACCTAATCTTGAAAATATCGGTAAGAATGGAACGTTTTACTTTTTACCAGCAGTTAAAGAAAACGTTCGTATAAAAATATATCGTTGGGAAAAAAATAAATGCCGATATATAAATTTAAATATAATTCTGGATACTCTTATAATTTTTACAATAAATTTAAATACAATAAATTTAAAAAGTTTTGCAATTATATTTTTTATTGATGCCATTAACATGTTTAAATAGATTGAATTTGAGTATATAGAATATTTGTGAAAGATAATTATTTATCTAATTCGTTAAATTTATCCTGATTTTATTGATCTCGATGGTAAATCTTTACCAAAGAAATTTTTCCTGTAAATATAATAGTATGCAAAAGTTCCTATTACTATTTAGTGCTAAATATGAATTGCAATTAATTTAATTATTCTTGACTTGTCTGTCGATCAAAAAAAACCTTCTCTTGTGCCATATTTCTGGGGAAATGTTAAGCATGAATAAGTTAATTAGTCAAAATTTATAAAAATACATAGAATATATATATATATATATTTGTGTGTGTGCGTGTGTAATATGGAACATAAGATCTTTTAAAATGTGCCTTTCTTGTCTTTTATATTTTCCTGTAAAGATGTCAAAATCGGATTTATCTTATCGCAACAAATAAAAAGAACTTTTTCGAAGAATTTCAAAGTGCATTTTTTCTACTTCACTTTAACGTCATAACCTGCATATTTCCCGTGTAATTATAATTTTTCTATTATATTAGATAATATATGATATAATATAATAAATAATTACGCATATAAGATAATTAAGCATTCTTAAAGTCGAATTAAATTATATATTGCACCTCTTTCACAATGTTGATTCATACTCTCGTTTTATGTTGTGTATATTTTGTAAGCAGCTATCATCATGGAGATCAAATATTTTGATAATTTGAATGTTAAAAGGATTCAGTAATATGAAAAATCTTCATAGATTACAGAGTTCAATATTAATTTATTTTCTGAGAATAAAGAAAATCTCGTGGCTATGTTGTTGTCTGTAGAATAACGGATTCCAAAACCTATTGCTCAGTGACCTAGATTTTCGTATTTTCGATCAGGACAAAATAAGTTTTGTTTTGTTCTTCCTTTTGATGTAATAAATATGTATAATATATTGTTCTTTCATCTCATTCTTTTAACTGCTGACGATTATATTTTTGTCCTTCACATCGTTTATATCTGTCCAACTCGATCAGTCGGACAAAGTGACTTTTGAGAAAATTTAATCATTTCATCCATCGTATCCATCGAGTCCTTCTTGTATGTTGAGGATAGGCGAGTTTTCGAGGCAACTTGAATCGCTGACCTGGAATCTTCGACAGTTGGGGAGAAAAATGTTTGCTCAAACATCGGAGTTTTCACAGAGTTCATGACTCTTCTCGGTCAGCGAAGATCAAGAAGATCTTCGGATGTTCGATTTAAGTTTTCAATTTTAAATTATTATTTACAATATTGCTTAATCGCTTTCATCTTATCTATTAGTACTGATACGGTTGTCGCAAAAATGACTTTTTCACACTTTTTTTGCGATATCTTTATCGCATTGTATTATTAAGTGCTGCGAATATTAACAAATTTTAATTTAATTTAATTTAATAAAATTAGACATATTCTTGTTAATTGCTACATAATATAATACGAATGCGGCGCGCCCCGCTCACGTAATAGCGTTAGAAAGACAGCGAGATCGATATTTTCATTCTCTCATACGTTCGCGTCAAGTCGGATCGCCGAGATTGCAAGGAAATAATATTAACGATTAACGACGTTGAATATCCACTTCGATGAGAATTGAAGTGAGACCTCTCTCATCCGTGTACACGCCAATGACTTAAACGATGCTTTAATAGCCGAAGAACATTGCGAAGGTTGCCTTGCCACGCAAGTTCACGATAAATAATGAGATTTATTTAAAGTACACTTGGGAATTATTCTCGATAAGAAATCATGACTGCCGAATAAATTTCTGATCTTACGGTGCTTTTACTGTTGGAAGCAATTGAAATTTAGATTCCGATTGATTGATTAATAATATTATATTACTCTTATAATATTCCTTTTTTATTCTGCAATTAACGAGAAAATGCAAGTATAGTAGTCTCTGAAAATAGTCAGAAAGTTTAATTATAAGGAATTATAAGAAATGAAAAATGAATTAAATGAGACGAAATGCGAGACAGAACGACAAACAATTCTACCGTCAGTGCAGAAATTGTCAGGAATATCAATTCATGTCGCGGCAGAAGAGCTGCCTTTAAGATTGAATTGTGGCGAGCCCGAAGAAAAGAGGAAACTACGCGCGGCTCGCGCCCGACTACTCGGCGAGTAGTTCCTTTTCTAAACAAAAGGGAGGCAGCCTATTTCTCGGGCTGTGATGGAATCTGTGGCAGCGCTCGAGGATCGTCGAGGGAGATATTAAAGTGCATTGGCTATTGTCGGCCACGCAAGTTCCCAGCGAGCAAAAACAATGCTACGCACCGTCATCGAGCCGCCGTCATCGTTCGCTTTTCATTGCTGTAAATGCTATCGGTGGATAGCGATCTTCGACCGCAACGAAACGAATGGTGCGCGAGTCCAACTGAGACGCAACCCTTTTCCGCCGGCCAGAAAGTTTCTGAAGGAAGCAAGCAGACCGTGATGTAGTTGGGAAGTAAGTTGAGTGGGCGAACTACAGAATTCACAGAATGAAGCGACGAATTGATTTTTTTATATTTCTCGAAGATAATTTCATTTCATTTTATTTAATAATAATAATTTAACAATGACAAAACAAACAGCTTCTTTTTTGTTGTTTAATATTTCAAACGAGAATTTCAACAGCTTATAACGAAGATAAGAATAATAAAATGAGTCGTTCAAAATTTTTTGCAATATTAGCTAGCTAAGCTAGTCTCCAGAATTAATTCACAAGTGAAACAGAACAGAATGCGCGATATTAATTGAATTTTTGTTACTATTACTACTACTACTCTCTCTCTCTCTCTCTCTCTCTCTCTCTCTTTCTCTCTCTCTCTCTCTCTCTCTCTGAATTAAGCAAATGTATTTCGTATTGGCAATACCCGGTGATATCGTCAACGAGATCCCGCGATCTATCGTCCGAATAGCATCTATAGAGTGAAGAACTGTGGCAGATTCGAATGATAGGCGATCGGATGTCTATGGCATGTTCATCCTGCTATTGAAGAATTCTGTTACCGTGAAAGCGTTGCGTTAGCGCGCTTTCGAATAACGTCACTGTGGGTGTGACTGGCGAAAGAAAGAGAGAGAGAGAGAGAGGGACTCCATTTCTACCTATATCTGCAACACATGCCAGGCTTTTACGAAAAAAAAGTCAATTGTAAAGCATAAGTGTCAAAGCCGTTCGGAATACGAAACGTGACGCGCGATTCGCCTATTGTTTCTTCGTTTAGCAAAAACACGGTTTAACAAACGTTATTTTGATGTAAATGTGTACGTATCATTATGCATTTTCTCTTGTGTAGAGAGAATCTCATCGTTCAGAGTGCGTATCTGGTCCTACACGATAAACTGTTAATTGAATTTGATCGGCGTCAATTGTTTAGTTCAATTGCGTTTCCTCGTATATGTGGCGAAAGAATCGCAACGTACGGTGATTTAATGTATTGTGACAGTGCCAACCTCATTTTCGCACAGCTCTCCCGAAACTCAAATTTCGCGCAGAAATTCTTATCGATCGTCACATAACGTCGACCTGCGGCCTTCGCGTGAAATGTCGGGGGAAAGTTCGCTGATGTACATACTACATCCGCGCGTGCTCGTTTTGAAGCTATGTGCGAATTTACGCATTTCGATCGCGCCATGAGACGAATTCCGTCTCTCGAGCGTGAAAGCCTCTCAAAAGCTCGTTATTGTGCTTTGTGTGACTACATATTTCATTCTCGAATTCATCGTGTAGGACAAGTCATCCCTTTCTCGGCAGAGTGGGAGCGCTATCAAGAGCGAAGTCATTTGTGCTGCAAGATTCAGAAAACGCTAACTATTTTGCCGGAATAATTATAAACGTATCATTAGATTGATACAAAAGATTTGCTAATAAAGTTAGAAACAAAATTTCAACAAAATCGAAGAAAGATTGTTTCGATGAGCTTCATATTCATCTGAGAAGATATTTTTTATCTGAGAAGAAATTTTTCACATCTTTTTTTAAAGAACTTGAATTTTTTTCTAGTTTTATTTAATTCTTTATAAAAATTCGATGAAAAAACGATGGATCGACCTACTCGGAAAGAATGATTTCGCTGAACGATCTAAAATTTTGTTGGACACAGAGCTAAAAATAATTTTGTTGAATCATCAAAATAATTTTGTTGAGATCTTAAAAATAATAAATAATACTAAAAAATTTTGATATTCTAGTAACTAGTTTGAGTGTTCTATATAATTATGTTGATAATTATGTTGATTATGCGCAAAGATCTCTTTAATTCAAATTCTTTCACTTGCAACCCCGCGTTACCATTAAGGGCACTAACGATTATCTTGGAAAGGAAAATAACAGTGCTCGCAACTCGGCGTGTGACTTATCTGGCAATCGGACGGGTGTCTCGCGAGGAACAGCGAAGGTCCCGTCCTTATGGCGCGAAAGGTTTCCTGGACGATTAATCTCCTACCTGCCGACCCTGACCCCTGAAACGAAAAGGTTTTCGGAGTCAAGGACGCACATGCAACGTTTCTTGTTCAGCCAATCGATATCCCTTGAGTAAGGCTTGCGGCTTTTCATTTTACGTGACTACGAAGAGAGGTGCTAGACTATAGTCGACCTCGAACGCGATCTCGAGTGGTACCAACCGGTAACGCGAATACCTCGCCGCGAGCCCTTTTTGTGGTACTAGACGAGAAATTCGGTACGTCCAAAATTATATGCTGCTATTCTCGTCGTCTCTTTGGAGTCTAATAACAGTCTCGCGTGTAGGAACGTTATTACTCAGTAGGCAGTTCTGCATCACGTGTATCTACGTCGAAGATTCGTCGCAGAGATTCGTTCGACATTCGCGCAATATCCGAAAGAAAGATCGATAGAACGTCCATGTCGCAGGATTATTTAGATTATCCAAAATCGCGCGCAGGGCACATTTTATGTAACCAACTCATCGTTACCAACATCGCCGGGTACGCAACGGTATGTATCTCGTGTCGCGAATTTATCATCGTCACTTCGTGAATTTATGGAATGAACCGACGACGTTTTATGCGCCTCGCATTCGTGCGCGCATCCTTGGAAGCCGGAATGCGTAAAACAGCAAGACGGACACGACGGTATCACGCGAGGTATTTTATGACGTCGCGACATCGTTACAGTTTGGATCCCTTATACCGCACATAAACGCTTTAAACAAGTCTTTAAACAATGGTCATTTTTATATAGCAGCAGCGACATTTTCGAATATGAGTTGCCGAATATGATTTTAATTATAATCTTTTATTAACTGCCTGGAAAGTTCTCGATATTGTTTTAGTTTCTGTCTTATGATATTTAAAAATACGAAGAATATTGAGCTAATAAAAATAAAAAATTTTATAGACAAATTAATAAATTAAGTATAGCAAAATATATAAAATGATTTTTTTATCCAACAGTGTAATAGGAATACTTATATAAAACTTACACACACACACACACACACACACACAAAGATGAACTTCGGTAATCGATGATTGAAAGAGTGCTATTAGACTTTTTATACTGTCAAAATATTTCGCTTTATGCAATTAAACAATAACAAATTCAAAAGAAAAATTTAAGGCTTATAATAATTAATGAATTAAAAAGAAAAATTTAAGGCTTATAATAATTAATGAATTAAAAAGAAAAATTTAAAGCTTTAAACATTTTAAAAAATATATATTTAATATAAAATAAAGAAAAGTAAATTTAAATCTTATATCTAACTTCAATTTAAAAAGTTAGATTTAATATTTCTACATGTCTTTGTAATAATCTTAAAGTGATCGAACGAACTATATTGAATAAAAAATTTATTTGAATGAAATAATTTAAAAAGTATATTGCAAAAATTCTTACAAAGATCCCTTCCGTCCATTTTGCAGTTAAATAAGCACGGGAAATTCAATTCTATCATTCGCGAACGTTTATCTCGGCGCAGCGCTGCTTGGCAAAAGAAGAAAGGAAGAAAAGAAAGAGAGAGAAAGAAAAAAAGAGGAAAACCTCGCAGAAATCTGAACT
This sequence comes from Cephalotes varians, assembly GCA_037157785.1. Lineage (NCBI taxonomy): Eukaryota > Metazoa > Arthropoda > Insecta > Hymenoptera > Formicidae > Cephalotes > Cephalotes varians. The sequence continues at coordinate 3,915,792 of JANQDE010000004.1, forward strand.
GAAAGAGATAGATAAGATATAATAAATCCAGTAAAAGTCAATTATCATTTGAGATGACGATGCTGCCTAGACTAAACCACTCAGATAGGTGTAAAAGAAACTGCTAGGTCATTCAGTCTAAAAAAGATGAATATTCCTCGTGAAATTAAAACGGAATTGATGATCGATTAAGAACATAGCGAAGCGCATTTTAGTTCTCTTTGCTCTTTTCCTTGGTCGGTTTTTACCCTCTTAACTTCAGATTTCTTCATCGGCATTGTCGTCAAATATAGACGACGAAGTTTGATTACATTAAACGCGAAACATAAAAATAGCTCTCTATATGTTCATAAAATAAAAATAATAATTTTATTTTTTTACCAATTAATAAATAAAAATTCTACGCAGAGAAATGAACAATAAACAAAAAAGAATTAATGGTTAAATAGCGATACACAATTTAATTGAAGAACGATACGATATTTTATGATCTGCGCTTTCATTTTGCATGCGAAGGTAGTGCGAGGAAGACTGCATGAAGAACGATACAGTAGTCAATCAAGTTGATTTTCAAAAGAATACGGGAATCCAGTTTTGCGGCTAAATGAAAAACCGGACGATTATTTCCTTGTTTAGTTTTGCACGACGGTCAGTTACCTTTAATTAATTCTCTAAAGTCCGCACGAAGTGCGAAGTACACTTCCTATTATCGCCGACATTCCCACATAAGCTATGTAAGTTTCTCGTTGCAAGCTCCAATTGCAGATGTAATTACAACATATTATTTCTTCGTTAAAGTTGAATAGTAATTTTTGAAATTACATATCATAATGTCATTATACGAGTAATAATGCAATAATATTTTCTTAAAATGCATGTGCCCGTTGTTATGTTTCATTATTATATCTGCTTTTGATGTAAATTATCGAAAGTAATATTTATTTTCCGCGAATTGTGTATATTCTAAGAAAGGACATAAAAGTCTGTATTTTGCTTCATTCAGGAATGTATCGTACGCGTTTCCGCGTCTAGCCATTCCGGAGCGGAGTAGCAAGAAGATGCACCCTCCAATGATACAGGGTTGACTTCCGCGATAGAACGCGATAGATGTAAAGGACACGAGATCGCGACGCTGGTAGAATGGAGGGGAGCGCGTTGGGTTGAACGAAAGGGATGAAAGTCAGGATACGGGATACGAATGGAAAAGGGATGGAAGATCCTGGAAAGGAGAGGGTGAAATCGCGCACAGTTGGTGGGGAGTCGATGATAGGTGAGAAGGAAAGATGAAAAATGCAAACGGAGAAATGAAGGAATATGCAAGTTGGGGAAGGATGTACAAAAGCAGATAAAAGAGATGAAGGCAGAAAGAGAGAAAGAAGGGTGAGGAGAGGAGAGAGAGGGAGAGAAGTGACACAATGGGGAAAGGAAGTTACAGGAGGTGTTTGATAGAAGGAAAAAGAACGGTATTCAAGCGGTCTGACTGAAAGGGATAAACGATGTGTGCAGGAAAGAGGGAGAAAGCAGCAATGGCTGAAAAGCGACATGAATACCGACTGTAAGGGAGAAAGCAAGTATTTTGAGTCGGTGAACGCAAGAACAAAACAGAAAGAGACAGCGGTGCTAAACACACGAGACAGAGTTTTAAAAATGGTGGAAGAGGAAAAACGAGAAATATTAATAGAAATTGCAAGAAAGGAAGAGAGGGTTGCAGGAGGAGAGAAAAAGGAAACATAGAAAGGAGAGACGGAGAGATCAAGAGAAACGCAAGCAAATTGAAGATAGTTGACGGAAGGGGAAATCGCGTAAAATAGAAGGAGAGGAATTCACGTGGTGGAAGGGTGGTCCTTCAGAAAGAGACAGAAAATAAATTTTCAGAAGCTACAGAATGGAGTTCATTTGGTCTCTTCGAAAAAGACGCGTGTTTGCGTTCTAAAAAGAAAGAGAAACAAAGACAGAGAGGAGAGAGAGAGAGAGAGAGAGAGAGAGAGAGAGAGAGAGAGAGAGAGAGAGAGAGAGAGAGAGAGAGAGAGAGAGAGAGAGCTTGAAACACATACGCCAAAAGGGTTCTCCAAATTTGCCGACCATGGCATGGCGCGTGAGAGAAAGAGCGCGCGAGTAACGGCGCGAGGAAGGGAGAGCAATCCGCAGCGGGGGTGGAAGAGTATTACAGAGTTAGACAGAAAGAGAGAGAAAGAGAGAGAGTGAGATACGGATAGAACGAGAGCGGGACGGCAGGAGAGAGCGAGGAAGAGGGAGTACCAGGAGGCCGAGGCTGCGGCGTAGCCTCAGTGCCGGCGCAGTGGCCGGGCCATCGTGTCCTGTGCCCAGGTCTCCGTGCTCTCCTTTCTCCGTCTTTGATCCTGTCGTCAGTCATACGAACTCTACACAGTGCATCGCCATCATCATCGCCGTCACCATCATTCTCATCATCGTTACATCTATTCCGACTGCAAAGTCCGGTAGTGTTCAATCGTGTCCTGCCAGCTTCACGCATCCCTCCCTCCCTCTCTCTCTCTCTCTCTCTCTTTCTCTCTTTCTTTCTCTTCCTTATCTTTCTTTCTTCCTCTTTCTCAATTTTCTCTTCGTCGAGTCGACGATCGAACGAATCGCGCGTCGTCTGCATCCTCCAGCGTGAGAGCCAGCGCGACGCGATGTGGTGCGACGACACTCAGTAAGGTTGCCCTCACAAGAGACGCGGCCTGACTTCCTGGTGCAGGGGGGGGGTGGATGTTGCTACAGACGTTAGTCGCGTTGCTGACGTACGGGGTGCGCGGCCACAAAAGAGCGACGCAGGAAGTGTAAATTGCCGACGATACAAAGAGCGGTAATATTGTAGTTAGTGACACGGTGGGACATCCTTCACCGGGCAACAGCAGCCAGGAGGATCGAGGTGAAGAGGTGGGAGCCATGCCGCCCGGGCGAGCTTCCCTCGAGGCAGCCAGCAGGATCGTCCAGCTACTGTCTTCCTGTTCTATCCGGCTGCCTGCTCGTGCTCGTTCTTGTTGAGAGGTAAGGAGCCCGCGGGATCCTTAGACTCCAACAGGACGAATATGTGATTATTGACGGCGTTCGAAATCGCGAGCGGTTCTCTTCGTCCTGCTCGAGAGATCGAAAGCGCGACTTCTGAACGCGGGGTCATACTACGTGAACGGAGAAAGCATTCGCAACAGTATTGGCTTATTCGAATATGAAGGATTCGATGGGGACTCGTGATTAAGAATAGCGTTTTTTAAATCGTAAGTATAGTTTGGAAATTTTTTTACAATTTCTGTCCGCGTCCCTTATCTTTTGAAAGTTTCATGGCAATATTTATTAACGATAAAAATTAAAGTTCTTCATTAGATACGAATAAGAAACAATTTCCGTTTGTTGATAATGTAATGTAGTCTGTAATGTATAGACTGATATTGAGCATATTGAGCATATGCACTTCTCTTTTTCTACGCTAAAGAAAAATAAAATTCTTTTTAACTTTTTTTATTCTATGCCATCTTATCATTCGCCTGAAAACCTGTAAAATTTATTTAACAATTACTAACCAAGTTTTGCTGATCTATAATTGTGATTACTTGCGAGAGAATTTATTTAATAATTAATTAAGCTTCGTTGATCTATAATTGTGATTACTCCGAAACGTGAGTTCCCGGACTGCGGATTCCGCGCGACTGCTGATTGGAAGACGCTCGGCTCTCTCCGCCGTAATAAAAGTCAAGAGGATTACTTGGAAACTTAGTCCCAACGACGTTTCTCTTAAAAATCGTTTGATGAATTACGTTTTCCCAAGATACTTCTATCAGATTACGCAAAGCGATTGTAAAGTCGATAGATTCTTCAGTCTCTTCCTGCTACAAAATTTCTTTGTGATCTTCATGAAACCCTAATGTCCAGATTTCATCTCGTTTTCATAAACACTTCTGATCGTTTCATACAGAGCTATGTCGGATTACATCAATGATAAGCATAGTTCGCCGGCTTGTAGCGAGCAACGATGGCATGTCCTTGGAGGATAACTGTTCGGTGTTCAAGACGCATCGGCGGCAATGATCAGCTTTCCGCTGTGCTGTTTTGCAATACAAATGCCACAGTCGATTGTCTTCTAGCAGCTATTTCTCATGAAATGCATGAATGTATTCAAAGACCTACAAATATCGCATTAACGTGACTCTTCTTCGGAAATCAAGTCTATAATTTTACAAGAATTTAAATCGCTTTAGTTTAAATAAATGAGTGCATTTTTACATGAAAGTATCCGTTTTTTAAGAGATTTGGAAAAGAAAGAAAAAACTTTTGATAACATAAATGTCTGATAAAATCTGATATTCCATCGAACAGTAAGAATTTGCATTATATTTACTAATGCTTATAAAAATTTTATTTCTTTCTAATTTTCTATGATAAAAAGTTCTTTTTGATGCAATACAGAAAAATTTCTGAAAATATGCCATTGGATTTTCATTTGTTCATCAGCGCTTGTTTTTTAAATATCGGGAATCTTCCTCTCGACTCTGCGGTTTCAAGATCGTCTTGATTCTCTTTTTCGGCGCTAATACTCGACTTAGGCCAATATTATATTTATACAACAAATTTTTCAAGCGCGTAACTGCAGGATAGAGAAATTCTTGAGTCTCCAGAAATTCTCTATTCTATAGCTAATCAACACATTTGAAAAATTTGTCATATGATAAATGTAATATCACCCTTATGTGATCCCTTATGCGACAATTACGAACGCTGCATTAATTACTAGAAATCCAAGCATGAATTATGATGTAATGCACAATGTGCGCATTGACGTGAACATCAATCGTCTCATTATTATCGTGTGCTCCAGGAATTTGGCCGTATGGTCCCGCTATGGATGAATCCCGGCCGACAGAATAGACAAGCGTGCTACGAGTGATCATATGGTTCTAGTATCTCCGGTAGCATGAGGGACGATCATGTTAATTAAAGCTTGTCCAAACACGTATCACATTTTATCGGGAAAATGAAGATCCGCGAAATACATCTCTCGAAAACTCTATATCGAAAATTTATTGCATTATTAAGAAAGTATTAAAATATTTTAAAAAATCATATATATATATATATATATATATATATATAAAGTAACATATTAAAAAAAGAGATATTATCTATTACATTTTTGACATCACAATAATTTCCATATTATTTCCTCCCATTTATTCACAAGCTAAGGTTTTTCACGACTTTCGATGTGATAACAACTTGCACATTCATGAGTAATATTTGCTGATGCAAAACGCATTTAAGACCGCCTGATCCACATGATGACAGAGTGAAAGAGTCGTCGAAACGCGGACTCCCAGGAGATTGCGCCGGTAGGCTCGTTTTATTCTTCTCGCGTCCATTTAAGATGATATAAAACAGGACGTAACGGCGCTCGTAAAAACTACATCGGCTGTTCGTGCCTTGGGAACAACAATCTGGAATTGCGACGATCGCTATCGCGTAAAATTCGCCCTTTTTGCATTAATCTTCATTCGCGTATTGATTCGCGCTCTCTTCGCATATTTTAGCATCATACTTGAATATCTGCATCTATCGAAACGAACTCAATTACAATTCGCATTTAGATTTATTGACATTCGTTCAAAGATATGAATATCTTGATATTCATTTTCAGGGAATGTATCTGGCGTTCGTTAATGTCCGATAACCACATTATCGACACCCGTACGTACCTAATTAAACTAGCCGATCCTCTCTGAATTATGAGGTGGCACCTTACGCTGGAAATTCCCGGCTAATCGAGTGACACGAGTTTTCAACTTCGGCAACCACGCTCGGTTGACAAAGTTACTCTCGTATCGGACATCGAATCGAAATGTCGGATCCCGACACTGCCGCCGTGCGAGCCATAATTTCTCTTGGCGGCACACTAATTTCCTTTAACAAAATCGTTTTCGCGAACTCAGTCGTTTCTAACGGTAATGTACGGACAGTCATTTCCGGTCTGCACATCTGTTAATTTCCCGTCGTAAGCTTCCTGACTTCCAATTTTGTAACTTTGTTCAAGGGATAGTGCAAAAATAAGTCAATTATCTATGTAAGTCTAGGAATTATTTGTTTGCGTTTGTCATAAATGTGATTTTTCTTAAAAAAAGAATCTGTGACCAAGACGGTCGCATCATTAATATTGCAAAGGTAGCTCGGTACATCGAGAAAGTTATTTTTGCACGTGTAGACAACATTTCGCGTAGACAACATTTTGCTTGGCGATATTTGAACATGTATTTGTCTCGGCGGAGGTATCGCAAGGAGAAGGAAATCATTAATTTCAATTTCGCGAATCAGTGTCCTCGGTTTAGCGATTTAGTTGAGTTAGTCATTACTTTAAGTAGGCCAATAGACCAAATTAGAATTTGAGGGAGTTAACGGGCCCCGAGAGACGGAAGAAATTCTGACCCCGTCGTCGTCGAGCGAACGCGCGAAAGTTTTTCCTCTCCTAATTTTAAATTCTCCACGGGACGTGGAATTCCTAGGAGAAACCACTGGTGAATTAGGACGCCATCCGGGAATACCTAACAACGCGCGCGCGCGTACTAGTCGCACAAATCATAAAACAATAATACGCAACTCCACAACGATCGTGGAGAACGATGGAAATCGTGGAAATCCGACACTCAGACGAGAAGACAGACGATCAATCTGATCAGATTCTTTCGCTCTCTTGAATTAGAAATTGACGGAGCTTTTTATCGTTCGAAGAATCGTTACAATTTCATGTTATTATGTTTTTACGTAAGTAACATTTGTCAGAAACTTTTTGCAACTGAAACATTTAGTACGGGAATGTTAATCTCACGGCTGAAATCTCGTTTTCGATAGTCTAACATAATCTCGATGAATTCCGATTCTTTCCAACATAATAAGCATAATTTTAGCACGGAGATAGAGCGCATTCCGATCTCTCGAGCATCTTTTTTTCTTTCCCCTTCCTTTTTTGTATTATTTTTATTATTAGTGGGCGATTTTCGTGTTATATCGTGATATATCGGATAGTGTTAGAAGCAATCCTAACAATAGAGCTATCGATAATAGAAGATAACAAAAGAAACGGATATTTCCGCACGGGTGAAACAGTAATAGATCAGGGAGGGAGATGAGAGAGGATGAGAAAACAATAGTTTCGATGCCCCGAATAAAATGCTTCTCGAGAATCATCTCAATGATGATCGATCATGTCCAATTAATCAACATCGAAGCGTAATAATGCCATTTAATTATCGATGATTTACTGCAAATTGCCGTGGCGCATTATGGCGCGTCTTTTAGTTCAAACGTACTTAAAATAACATCGATGACGCGCCATTAGCGTCGATCGCGCCGTTTCACGAAATGAAAGCCAGGTATTCGCAGCAATTCTGTTTAATTGGTGATAAAGTATCGATGTGCGAGACTCCATCGTTTATCACGACGGTTCCGATGAGCATCAGCGCGCTCTTCTATCAAAGGATGATTTATTAGCGTCCGATTGTTATTCACACGGATCATTGTTTCCTGAGCTCCGGCGAATTATTGTTATCACGTCGTATCTTTGCGCGTCACATCGCGGTGTTTTTTTCTTCCACGCGACTGTTTCATTCTGTCGGATTACATTCGTAATCCGTTTTGTAAAATAGTATTTCCTCTCGGCCGTGCAAGCCACGATCATGCATCACGCGACACGATAAATCCATGAAGTGTACTTGCACATTAAGCTATGAGAATTAATTCCTGTACTAGGAGAAATTAATCTTTGTTCCATTATCTTGTTGTAATGTAGAGAGCTGTCGCAAAGAGACGTGGGGCATTTTATGCGTCCGCGGAACGGTGTATCCATGTTCCGTGACGCGATAGCTCCTGTCCGTCAAGTACATTTGTATATGCGTGCAACGTTTAATTCGAAAAATGAGAATTAAATTTACTTTTATCGTTGTCACATACCCGATAAATCGGACAAATTATGCAAAAAATCGAATTCCACCTAGAACGATTTCTCACCGAGTCAAATAGACGCCTCTTGAGATTAATTAATGCTGTTGATCTGCGCGGTCAAGAGATACTATTGTGGGAACTATCGTCTTCACATTCGCCGTTGAATTTGCTATACAACTCGCACAAAAAAATAATAACGCAAAGTGGCCGTACCACAGTGCGATAATCTACACTTCGGAGGATCCAGGTTTGATTCCATCTCATCGCGCCACAATATTTTTCTCTCTTAATATCAAGCCTTCGACTTTCATGGAACAACATCAAAAAACAACTCCCCTGACCGGGGAACCAGAGACTTTAAGACAGCCACAGTGAACCAACTCCGAAAAACGAGATGATGACGCAGTAGGGGACACGCGATCCCTACGCTATCTTTCCGTTTTTAATAGTCGTTCACCGTGAGTAGAGTAAATGAAAAGCGGAGTAATGCGCGAAACGCGAGGTGGACATCAAGTCCACGCTCGAATAAAGTTTGTGTTCGCGGGAAACGAGTGTTTGCACTTTCCGCGACGAAATAAAACAGATAAATTTACTGCTGTTATTTCCTTGACACGAATCGCCAGAAAGGAGGAAATAGACGAACGCAACATTTCGCACTCTTGTCAAATTCAACATACCGGTAAAGAAAAATACTTATTAATTACATCACGACATATATTCCGTTGGCAGATGAATTTATCGAGCTGAAGAAATTTATTTTTCAAAATTGAGCGATCGCTTCAAAAACAATCGATCGACGTTCATTCGTAAATTGACCCCAATATGTCGATTTCAATGCGTCGCAAATGGACGACTGTTTACCGACACGACACGTGAATGTGAATTAATTATGTCCCCAATCGCTTTCGTGCGAGAAACTCATCGGAGCAAACAAACTTGTTCGGAGCAGACTGGAGTTTCGTAAAAATTCCGGAGTTCCGCAAAGAGGAAATTCAAGTCGCGCGCATTCCTCGCGATATTCTCCGTAATTCGCTCGAGCGATTCGATTTCTTGGGTTGCTTTCGATTTCACGAGGAAAAAAGAGAAGAAAAGACACACACACACACATACACACACACACACAAGCAACAAAGCGCTTGCGAAGGTGGCTTTGTTCGTGGCGAAGTCTTGCGCTGAATGCGGAATGTGCCGCGGGTACGCACACGGTAAATGAATTCTGCCGATGACACGACGGTTTCATCGTAATTTCACCACGCGTATACGCGCGGCCGAACAAGGAATTAATATCCTATTGGTCGCGCGCGGTTTCAGCGACACTACTTGCGAACACGAATCATCATCGCGTTCACCATCGCTCGATTTGTCTCCGTTGTAATAAAGAATGCGTCTCATGTGCATCTTCCCTTAAATTATTAGTAATAAATAGTAAGATAGGAATAAAATAATACGATCCTTCACTAGGGATAAAGAAAACCGATATCGAAAGACAAAGCAAATACGCACATTGTATCTTTGGTAAGAAATTCCGGTTTACCACTGTTGTCGAGCGAAATCGCTCGTCGTTGATGCGGATCCTTGTTGACACACTGGCGAAGCGACGATGTGCTCCTATGCCGGAAATCATTTTCTCTGCGGAATAGCAGCAATCTAGGAAGCAACCGTCTGTCTCGATCGATCCGCCCGGCAATTTCATCCTACAGCCGCGGAAAGGATTTGATATGTCCATTTCATATCCTGACAATCGCTTCTGACACACGCGCGTGAACGCCTATTTTTCTCGTCTGCATTATGGCGCCTCGAAAAAAATTATGGATGGCTGCTTCGAATGATCACCAAGATTCCATCATTCCGGTGATCCGCATGAGTGACGTACACATTCTGGTATTTAAGAGCTCATGAGGGATTAATTATCCGGTATTTATAATTGAGAAGAGCAAAGGAGTGGCTTCGTCGCGGTTCAAACGAGCCCGTTGTTATGTGCGTGTCGGCGACGTACAACCGCAAAACTGGCCACGGCAACCACAAATCCCATTACACGTCTCTGTCCTCGCGCTCGCATTGTCTACTCATCTCGTTTAATATCTTCTAGGAAACGGGCTTGAACGTCCATTTAATGGGACTAATAAGATTTTAGGCCACGAAGAGCGGGTACTTTTACACGAGATATCGGAGTAATCTCATTCAGCTCCATATAATGGAATTAATTATAGTCGCGCCGGCTGGTTGCACCATCGGTGAATTAGTATCGAATAACGACGCGATGAATTCTGCGTGATTTTCGCAACTGTGTCACTGTTCGATTTTCAAATATCCAAAAAATAGAATTAATGACGTGAGAAATTGCTTTATTTTGCGAAAATGTTGGATTACAATTTATTATTACACTATAACAAAATATTTGTTTATGCATCAAGACACTTTACTTGCTCGCAAGAAAAACTTTTGTTCGTCAAAACAATGAATATTATTTATTTTAACTTCAACCTTCAAAAACTATGATGCGATGATTTCTCTGCGTGATCTTTTTATTCCACGGAAAATATCAGAATGTACGAAAAAATTACTTTCAAACAAATGGCTTGAACAATCGAAATTCCGAATTTCAAATGCCAACACGTTTCTTCGCGCTTCTCTCTCTATTCTTTTCTCTTTCCTTCTTCTCCTTTCTTTTTCTCCCCTAAGCCTAATTTTCCCTCTGGAACATATCAAGGCAAAGAAGTCGAAGATAAGGCACGCAGCCATTAATTTTCGGAAAACACGCGCCTGCGGCTGTCCAATCGGTGACATGGAGAAATCTGTCGCCATATCGCCGGATTTCCTCTACATAAATTTTAAATGCCCATTATATGTTTATTGCTATTTTAGTTTTGATTCAGCCTAACTTGGATAGGTATTTAGTTTGATACAGAAAACTTAGTCACAATTTTCAATTATTGAATTCTGTGTATATATCTTATTTCGTAAAATTAATCTAAAAATTATATTTATTATTTGTTGTTGTAAATTAATTAAAAGCGAATACAATAAATTAATTGAGTCATGTTTTATAAAGAAGCTTCTCTTTCTAGAATTAATGCAGCACTTTTTAATATTCTCGTTGTATTTCACAGTTTTTTTAGTTTAAATTTATTTATAAATGCAGAATTTCTTCAAAAAATGTTAATTTTTACTATATGTTATTTTTCTTAGTCACAAAATATTCTGCAAGAAGCATATATTATTCATCAAAATCTTTCTTATCATAAAAAATCTAACTTTTCACAATAAAATAAAAATAAAAAAAGTCAAGTTTGTACAATAATTCTGCATAAAAAAAGACATTTAATATCTTTACGAAGATGAAAGACAATTTTTTCCGTTTATTTTCATTCACAAAGAAAAATTCATCTAAAATATTACCAAATTTCTCTACTATCGTACGTTGCCTGAATGCACGAGTAGTTCAGTTATCATTCCTTCAAGTCACAATATTATTGATCATAATTCGAACATTCATTTCAATTTTCTCCACCATACAAATCCCACTTCGATTATCTTCCCTCCGATAAGTCACTTTATCGAGATATATACAATTAGTTCATCATCGCATAATTAGGTCCGTTCTCCCGCGTCGCACGATTGTGCTGAAATAATGCCAGTGCTCATCGTCGCGTACTTAAGCTTGTTCAAACAACGGGCCGAATCAAAGTAGAAAACATCGAGCGTTGTTCCGGATTAATCCCGAGTGATTAACATTCATGACGCGAATTAGCCTGTTGTATTGCCGTGTATTCGCAACCGCTCGCGTCGAGACCTACAGATTGTTCCCAACAATGCCACCGAATAATTAGTAGTCCGCCTGTTTGAGCGGCGTTGTAGAACGACGGAATCGGCGCGGTTAAGACACGATGGGAACGTGAGTACATGAGATTTGTGTGTCGCGCACATCCATCGTTAATTCGATATTTTGCCTGATCCCGAGGCGCCCGATTTCGTGGCGCCCGTAGGATGCGGGTCGCCAATTAAATCGTCGCCGACGTCGCCGCCATTCGGGAACATCTCGCTCAGCCGGAATTCTCCTTGCATTGTCCTACGAGCAACGTCACGTCTCTTCTGCACGTACACACGTGCATCCGAGATTAGTCAGTCAAGTCAGCTGGCACGGACGCAGCGGTATCGATCGCATGCGTGGTGCCCACGGCGTCGCAATATTGTGGCGGATTATGTTCCCGGACGCGCGATTGAATCGAGTTGCGCATACGTTTTCGTTAAATTGAATTAAAATTCTCCGCCGTCGGAAAGAGGTCGTGAGAACGTATAAAAGCCAAGAGACATAAGTTCTCGAGATATTTCTGCTGTCGGGACGGGTAATAAAATTATCCCAGAACAAACTCTGATATTTCATACAGAAATGCGAGAAGAGTCTCGACCAAAAAGAAAAACCATTTTGCTATTTAATGCAACCTCGTAAAGACTATCATCAAATCATCCGAGATCGATTGTTTCGAAGGAAATATCGAACTGACCTTCTGAGATGTTAAAGAAGGAAATGTATTCGTTCATGACAATTCTCGATGCAAAATCTCTTACGATAAATCTCGAAGTAAATTCTTCGGCGGTTTCCAGAAGACTATTAGCATACAGGCCGTCCTCTTACTAGATTGGTTGTTGGGTCAGTGGCGGTACGATGATTAAAAACATCTTTTCAGAAACAAGGCATGGTAAAAAGAGACTCCTTCCTGAAGAACATTCATCCCTTTCAAGGGTTTTTTGATGTATGTTGAAGAAAACTCTTATGAAAAAAGAACGAGAGAGAAAGGAAAGAAAGTTAAAGAATTTTATGTAACGTGACCGAAGAAGCAGACAGCGATTTAATGCGAAAGAATATTTACATCGTTTTCTAAAGACCTAAAACTATGTTTTTTGAGATCATCGGACGAAAATTTCTTTCCGCGAAAAACAATACTACGCTGTATATCGCATTAATGTTTATCATCAGTTTAATATTTATATATTTTTAAGATCGCGATTTTAAATCCGAGATACAACTGAGAAAAATATTCTTGAGTGATTTTTAATGCTCACACGTACGAGGAGACCTTAATGATATCTGAAATCAACTGCACAGATGTTTTTATCATCTTCTAATTCACATTTGCGTTATTTTTTTTGAATGTAGGATTATCAAAATCGATATCTTAAAGCGACGTGTTAAAACACATGGCTTTTCTCTTTCAAAA
>JANQDE010000004.1:3928960-3969735 GCA_037157785.1 Cephalotes varians
GCCTAGAGAGGTTTTTGACAATTACAACATTGTTAATTTAATCCGACCGAAAGTATAGCCTTTTCGAACGGCGCGTACGCTCGTAAACGACACTTTGCAACGACGCTTCATACAACGCAATTTTTTTTTACATCATTCTCCCGTTGTTCGTTGCTTGTCGGGGAAAATAAAATTGCGTTTCCAGCGCAAAACTACATTTGCGTATTATGAAAACCCGGGCGTTCGCATGAACGACGCGCGAGAGAATTTAATATGAAACGCCTCGCGTAGATGTGGAGATTTCTTGATAATTATTCTCGGACGCCTCGTGTCTAGACGTAAAAAATAATCGTTATTCGCAATATCTCGACGATAAAATATTCCGACGCCGGGGTTGTAAGCACCTGTGTGGCATCTCAGGGCGAGACAAACTCACTGAACTTGTGTGAAATATTCCTTTGTTCTTGACTACTTTCCGATTCATTTAGAGAATTGTTAAAATGAAGCGGTATTATTACGTCCCGAAGGAGGATATAATTATACCGTTTTTCGACCACAAACCAGACGTGAGATTCAATGATTATCTACTAGCTCAACCATCCACCACCGTGTAAATGAAAGGCTTAATTTTAGAACGCTCGCGCGTTTCTCGTTTGAACACGGGTCTAGACGGGTGGTCCGCGACACATTCTGCCGCCCTTTGCCTTTTCCTCTTCCGCGTTCTCTTTCGCGTCAACGCGCTCGATTCGGATACTAACTAGTGTAGACCACTCGGCTAATTGCAGTCCTGCTTCTAAACTTCGTGCCGACCAAAAGTGACGATTCCGACACTTGTAATTCTACGAGTGTCTCATTGAGTGCCTTTCTTGTGAAAACGCAAGAAAAGCACAGGAAACATAAACTTCCTTGCGCTATGAGAAATGTTATCCTATTTCTGGAGAATTATTGATAGTCTCTCAGCACGCATCTTTGAAATTGACAAACTGGCAATCTGGTAATCCACTCAGTTATACACGGTAAGCGATTACGTGGGAAAAGTAATGGACCGAGAATCTCCTTTGATACCTCTTGCGCACCGAATAAACTATCCGCACCCTATTCGGGCACCAACTGCGTCTGAGAAACTTTAGTTAGCAAAATACGCCCTCGGCTAAGCCATTACCGGTACGTTAGTGGGGAGAAACAATTAAGTTACTCCATTTGGCCGCCGAGCTCGACTATCGTGAGTTAATATTGTCGACTCCTTCTCGTTCTTCACCTCATCAATAGCGGTCTGAAATTAGAAAGTTTCCAGGGAGATCTTATTTCACAACTTTGCTTTTGTGCCCGCAAGTTTCCATATGAGAGTATATGCGTTTTATTTGATGACGGATATGTATGGAAGTGTGACTCCGTTAAAATTTACATACAAGATGTAAAACATATCCGAGGATCCAGGAGAGTCATTATCCGTCGTTACTCTCGTAGAATGTTTCTTGTACACTTACTCGTAAGTTGATTTCACTAGCATAGAAATACTTTCTTGCAAGTAATCTCTTCTTCGCGCACCAACACTTTGCGTCTTCCCGCTTCTACGGCAACGCGACAAGGATTCATAATGTTGGAAATATGAAAAGGGAAGCGTAAGTCATATCGGTATCTTGTTACTGTTCTACGAAGTCATCCACGTTCCTGTACGTCTCCCAATAGCAACTGTCAAAGTTTTGTCTCCTGGCGCGAGGCGGTTTTCCTGACGCCTGCAGACGAGCTTTAATAAGTTCGCGTTCCAACGAACATTTGCATAAGTAACGGCGCAAATATAAAGTCAAGTTTTTGGTCTCACGTACTTCTTACGTTAATCTTTAACGTAGCGGACGCCGTCGTAAAGATTGGCTTAATCCTTTCCGCGGTACATCGCCACACGATATTACAAACTTTGTAATCTTATCATAATTTTAAAGTGGACACACACATATACATTTATTAAAAATAAAGAGATCGTAACGTAATATTTTGTATGAAGTTATATATGTTGTTTGGACAGAAAAATGTACAACTTAAATTTTATCAAACACAAAAAGCACATAATCGTAAAAGAGATTTAATATGGATAATCGCAAATTTGCGATCAAATAAACAAGACTGGATAAAGAAAATTATAAGTAGAATTCTATTCTGAAATCTGACGAGTTATTGATCGTCTAAAAAATTTGAATTATTAAAATACAATTTTATTCAATGAAAATTAAATAAAATTTAAAATAAAAATTCAACTCCACTTTAAACGATCTATAATTCACGTTAAATTGCAAGATAGAACTCTGTTTATAATTCTATATGTCATTTTGACGTATGTGTGAATTTTCTGATTTTTTAAATGTTTTCACGGAGTACATAAAATTATAGGCCATCTAAAAATAATATTTCGTCATCGCACAGACAAGTAACCTAAAATATGTAAGAATAATTTTGAACAACAATTATGTGTGGTACACCGCTCTATTGTGCGAGATATTCTCAGAAGATTTGGGATCCGTCTCTTCATCCGTCACGAGAGGATTCGGGCTGTCCACATTCTCTGCAGAGCTGCGAAAATCGCGTGTTTTGGATGATAACCACGCGTTTGTGCAACGTAAACGAGGTGCAAGCGATATCGTGTGAGCGATGGCAAATCGTTGGAGAGTGAGCGCATTCAGTATTACATCGTATATTTAGAGAGAGGCGGATGCGGCCGCCTCTGGGTTCCGCGCGCAAGCTTTCGGCAAACAAGCCTCGATCGATCCTTTCGTAGTGCCCGTCTCCGGTTCGCGTTAAACTCGCGACGAATTGAAACCTTTGGCACGTGAAAAGGATGTTCGACGTACATACGGGTGTACGAGAGCGCGTGTCGGGGTCATGGTACACGTAAAAGGATAGAGAGAGAAAGAAAGAGATAGAAAGAAGGGGAGAGAGAACCAATTGCAGCGTTAGTCGATAATGCCGAAAGCTATTCGGACGTCCATTAATACGGGGATTCATTAATCTCTCGCTTGAAACGAGCCGTTACGTTTTAGCTCGGCTCTCGTAGTCGAGCCGGGAATATTTTTTTCCTATTCCTGCCGCGACAAGTACCGTTGATTTAAACAAAAAAATATGGACACGTACGCGTCGAATCGGAAATATAATAGATTTAAACACGATTTTCGTCGCTGAGATTTTCGCGCAACGGTGATACGTCCGGGAACGAAATTATAATCCGCGGAGAAGTATGCCACGACGGAATATAGTACGACAATTCGTACTTACAAACAGGGTTCATAAAAGTAATGGTTTCGCTTCCAGGAGAGATCCGTGGCCAACTCATGGCAGAAACGCATATACGCATTATTCGGTTACTTACACTCGCATTCGCGTGTATGGTATGTAGTTCGCGTGTTGTTCCATGCCTATGTGTTAATGCAGAAAGTTTGCCGCAACCCAGTTTACCACCCTCTCGCCCATCCTGCTGCTAATGTGCGACGACATATGCGCGGCGCGAGGCTAAGACAGGACTCGTCAACCGCGTGGATTCAAGCAATTCCTTTTACTCGAATTCACGCGTACTCTCCGATTTGATTAATTGCGTTTCCCGTCAGCGCATTTTCAAGTAAAGGCGAAGAGATCGAAGGGAGCAAACAACTGAGGATACTGCACGGGACTCGGAGCAAGAAGAGATTCCTCCGTAAACCCATTATCCGCTTCGCGAGACACGGTGCGAATCTTAAGTAATTCATTATGGCGAGTGTACTTTTTTCACCGTTGATAGAAATAAAACGTCGGCGGCGCGCACGTGTCGCCGTCGGCCATGGAAATCAATGTCTGGAAGTGCGCCACAAATAAAATTCAGTGTTCGTTATGCTGACCTTTTCTGCGCCTCTCTCTTTCTCTGTCTCAATCTGTGCCTTCGACCTTTGGAAATTGAATTCCGATTAGCCATAGCTCTTATCTGAAAACTGTAGTGCTCTTAAGATGCGTGAGAAGATGACAACACGCTTCGCGAAAGATGCAGAGAATCGACGAGAAACAAATAAGATAATAATGCGTGTTACGTATTCGCTTAAAAAAAAAAGGAACAAAACTTAAAACTTATTAAAAATAAAAAATACATTCTTTTGGATTTGATTCATTAATCTACTTTTTTTCGAACATATGACAGAAATTACCGAGAATGTATCTATTTTCATTTTCTGTTAGAAGAAAGTTACTTTGACAATCGCTCGATGGAGACGAACGTGATAATGAGTGGCGAACATACAAAAAAGTCAGTTGCTGAAGAGAAAACCGTTAGTAATTAACAAGGGTGATTAAAAAGGACGGAGCTGGACCAATTTCAAGTTTGATCGGGTCACCCGTTTCGGGTATTTTTTTTTCTCTTTGTTCACAGAAATCCCCAATCCACGAGAGATCTACGAACGTCGCATGTTTCAGTGCTAATTTTTTAACACAATTTTTGGATCTTTTACTGGTCGTGTTCAGATTTTATAAAGTTATAAAGAATTTATAAAGAATTAAAATCTTATAAAGGATTAAAATTAGAAAATCTTTTACATTTCTATCGCTATATCTCAGATTAATTAATGAGTTTACATATTTAAAAAAATGCGTTAATTTTAGCTGTTTCTTATTAAATTTAATTGTTTTTCTAAATAATAATTTTAATGAAAGAGAGAACAAAACGTAATGTGCAATAACAACTGAAATATACAAAAACTAAGTATATACAAAATAAGTAAAACTAAACATCAATGAACACATTCTGAAGCTTCTTTCACTCATCAAAAAATCTATAATAATAATCGATTAGATCAAGGATAACCGATCATTGACGATTTTGATGAGGACAAACGCACCACATAAGAGAGAATGGGAGACGCAAACGAAAAAACGTTGAAGGAATGCATATAAACTGAGAACCCGAAAGAAAAGCGAGAAGCTGCGGCGTGAAAATAACATTCCATTATTTTTTCTGTCCCGAATATAATATTATATTTCTACAACAAAATAGTAGCGTCGACGGTAGCAATTTCGCGCGTTCTACTTTCTTCATCGTCCGTCGTGCATTCTTATCATTGAAGGAGAAACGTTCGCACGATAAGAAAAGTATATGCGAGCTTGTAATTAAGAAAGATAAAATTATGCCAGGAAGTCACACATATTGTGCTATATCACGACGTTATATCGGAAAATACAGAAAGCTACAGATCTGATTTTTTTCTTCAGAGAAATTTATTTTTCTGTATTCGTATTCTCTATAGGAGTTTTGTTTACCCGCGATCCTTCGAGAGTTTTTCGTCAATTTTCTAGACACAAGACAATGTGAAACGCGGTCGTTTATTTTACGGACATAATCTTTGCAGATCCTCAAAGACAGTTTCAGTTAGGTTCTGCTTTCGATTGCAATTCGTCAGGGAAAAGAGCGTGACCGGCATCTTTATGTAAATTTCATTAGCGAAGTAATTTCACATGCATCAGGCAGAAAAAGTTTCGGTCTTCGCGTTATGGAGCAAATTAAGATTCTTGGAATAAAAATTTTACCCTATTTCCTTTCATTTAAATTTTTCTTTTTACACATCGCGAAGGAAAGACTGACACTGAAAGATCGTCGCTTTTGAACCGGTAATAAATCTCGTTCGACCAAGGGTTCTCCTTTAAAGCAGTCCCTTTTCATCGCGGGATTTTGGCAGTCGAAACGATTCAGTGAAAAGTAATTGCGCATTTACAAAACGGATCGCAACGTATAATCCGTGCTCGTCATTAGACCGAGTAACATCCGAGTAATAACGTGGTTGGTATACTTATATTATACTAGCAGTATACTTATACTAGCGAGAACAACAGAAAATAACTCGACGGATTTTCGTACTCCGGTGCTCGTAATATCCGCTTTATTAGCACGTATTCTCCTTTCTTCTTTCGTTCTATCTCTTTGCCTACTCTATCTCGGTTGATCGCGCTGAATTCGCTTTTTCATCAAGCGAAATCCGCAATTGCTGGGAGAAAAGCACTAACAAGCCTGACCATAGGAAGCTGATTGCGCGAACCCTATTCGAGAGAACTTGTTTAAAAGGCCTTCGAAGCAGATTCGACACAACTTGTAGAAATGACGAGATTTGCCAATAGAAAGATATAGAAAAAAAGAAAAATCAAAATTATTTCATTTTTACGAATTACGTAAATTTAGATAACACGTCTAGGATKGAAATGAAATGAAATGGATAAAGAATAAACGCGCTCTTCATTAACATTTATATAGGTAGATAAGCTACACGATGAATAAAGTATGCGCGTACAGACGTTACGGGTAATTAAAGCGACAAGAGGAAACTTCTCTATGAGAGCAAAAAATGTTTAATTCGTAGCCGAGGACCGTCGAAAAAAATACATGGGTTAAATCGCGCGGTGAAGCCCGCGGTTCGCCAAACACAGTGTTAATACGACGTTTCAAATTAACTGCGCTGGACGTACCCAAAGCAGCTGTATAATTAGCATTTTCTACATAACGAAGCCGACGTTGGCTGGTGTTGTCGCGCGCGTGAGCACAGTTTTTCGAAATATTCGCCTGAATATTACAATGTAATTAGTGCGGTGGCGTGTTCTGTGCGGTCAAGCACGTAATCAGAGCGGTTATATCCAAATCCCTCTCCCCTTATGCAGTGTTATAATTGTTTTACATCGGTCGGGTTACCAAATAATCACAGATGCAAAATTCATCGCGAGATTCGACGACGCGACAATGTGATTAATATTAACAAAAAACTTTAGATCGAAAAAAGTTCTTTACCGTCAAAGATTATGAATATTGTACTTTAAGAAACTACAGTATTCATAATCTTCGACGATTCCATTTTTCTCAAATAAAAGATTTATGAGCTTTAATTATAATTTAATTTAACAATGAGTGCATATTCGTTTCAGTTATAGTATTCAGTTTTTTCCTTATTCATTAAGCTATAACATTTTCATTGTAAGACATTTGCATATCAGTTGTCAAGTCTGAGTGGAGTCGTTAAGCGATCTGGACGAAGGTCGGGAAAAATGCAGCTAGCCTGAAAAATCGAGGCGAAGTTGAGAACGGGAGATATTCGGCATTTGAAACGAAGTACGAAGGGATAGCTTTTGGTTTGGTTAAAAGGGTGAAACTTCGTGAAGGAGCTCGCTTGAATTTCGCACTCACGCTTGGCTGACGAAACGGAGAGGATGAACGATTGAATATTCTACAGTGAAGGGATAAAGAAGATGAGAAATTCACCCTTGGAGGGTGAACAGGACAGAGAAAGAAAAAGGAGAGTCGGACCTTCGCCGCGATTGGCTCAGGTCTCGCTCTCTATATTCAACCTTCGTCATCTGCATACCGAGATTTCCGTCTTGACATCACCGTCACTCTTCTACCGCCACGCTGTGTACGTGTGTATAGTCCTCGTGTAGATGTGATATAGTAAAACGTAGACGATCAGCCGCCGAGAAGCTGGTTAAACAATGACCTATTTCACATTCAGCGATCTACCTTGAGCTATTTGTTTAACAGAACTAGCTCGCCGGGAGAACATAACAAATCCACCGCGATACCGGTAATTAAGCGAGATTACAAAGTAATTTTTTATTTAAGCACATACGCTGTTAAAAAAATATACTCTCCTTTATAAAGAAGAAAATTCATTCACGGAGAAATATGTGGGAAAGCTTTACAGTAGAAATATATTCGAAGAATCATTTCTTCGCTGGGAAAGACATTGTGTGCATTATAGAGTTGAAAGTGGATACATGTGAAAGATTGCTAAATATAAATGGAGAATTACAGAAATATAACGGAACTGCAGTAAACTATGGAATCGATGCACTGCAAAGTATAATTTCAAAATATCTTTCTTGTAGATTCTAGTTCTTGTGACGAGAGTACAACATATATGTATTATGGGATAATTTGCTTGGAATGTCTGACAAGTTGTCATACCATGACACGGGATATGACGAAAGAAAAAAGCACTAATTTCTCCTTTTGCAGCAGTTCAGTTAACTAAGTCGACAGATAATATATTTTCACGGTTCATCAAGCAAGTGATTATAACGTCTAAAAGAGCGATACTGATCTATTGATGGCAATAGTATATACGTAAGAACATTTTTTATTAATGTTGCAATCTTGCAAATTAATCTGATATCGTGAAAACATGCAAAAATTTCAGTATACAAGGAAAAACGTATATAGATGATATTAAAAATGTCATAATAAAAAATTTAAATATTAAGAAATTGAAATATTAAGAAATAAATAGTAATTCATTAATTTCAATAATGACTTGACACGTTATATTATATCCATATTTCAGCGATTTGACATTCAAGATCTTCAGTGACTTCAAATATAATAAAAAATTTAAAAAAAAGAACGTAATTTGTAAAAACGATAATTTCAATCGATGAACTCAAATCATTTAAATACAGAAAATGATGCATAATTTAAAAAATACAGATATTTAATTTTTTATATTAGTAAAAAAGCATGATCTAGTGAATCGAAAGTTTTTATAAAGTTTCGTTATCATTAGTTAGTCTTTTATTTCTTCAATAAACTCGTTGAAACTTTTTCAAAACTCAGATTGGAAGGGATCAATGTAGGTACAATCGGATAAATAAGATTAATAGATTATTCGTTTAAAGAATTTTTAGATATAGCAGAGAGATAGAATTGATCAAGAGAGAAAGAAAGAAATTCCCCTTGGGATGACGCGAAATAACTTCGAAATTGAAAGTTAGACGGAATGCTCAAGTAAGTAATTAAATATGTTGCGAAAAAGGAGGAAAAGAAAAGGAAAAGGAAAAAAAACCCTCGAAGGAACTTTTCTTTCTCGTCATTCTCTTTTCAGGGGTTAATATGCGTGGTCGTTTCTCTATCGATCCTCCGAGAAAGGGACACGCACGTATCGACTGAAGGGTAAAGCCTCTCTGGAATTTAGACGGGATAAAGAAGGTAAATCCAACTTCGAATACTCCTCGGAGGCAAGGATTACAGCTGACGTCATGTTGGCAAGGACGAACCCGATCCCCGAGACGTTTCGAGAATTAAGTCGGGAATACATTCGTCGGTTTGTTGGTCTCACGTCGGAGAGTCGCTGCATATCGCGACTTTTTATATATCGACCATGCCGCGTGTGCCCGCGCGATACGACACCCGTTTTGGCATCTTGGTGTGACTTTTCAAAGATTCTCTGCTCCTTCGCAATCGCGATTGCGTCACAGGATATGTTGCAAAAGATGACGGCGCTTCACGCCACTAGAAATCGATTATTCTTTTTATTACTTCCAATATTGTTATACACTTTGGCAAAGTAGTTAACGTTTGATGAAAAAAATATGTTAATAATGAATACCGGAATATCGTGTTATTTGAAATATTATGCTGCGAGAGACCGGGCGCGATCTCTCTATAGTGGTTCCATTAATTCCGGGGAATAATTAATGTCGATTGGAACGTGTAGCACCGGGTAATTCTTGGCGCGCTGTAGCTGTTTCGATTTTTAATCAACAGCCAAGGCGATTAACGGCGAGGCGACCGTTGTTTTACGCGGATAAAATTTCGCGTTACATCATACTAAGCCGAGAGTGAATTTCCGATGAGGGGCATTAATATGCAAATTATTATCTCATTAAGGGCGTACACGCTTCCTGCCATCATATCTCCGTATCGAATTAGCTAATTAGCTACGCTAGTCGGGATGAAAAGTCAACGGTCGTTATCCAACGATCGGTTAATTTGGTTTATGCCAACTAGGCACTCGAGTGATCAGTACCGTCATTACTCGTCAGCGTTATTACTTGGATACATACAAATAATCGTAACAGTTTATGGATTATCGTGAGCGACCAAAGCGAGCAGTCAAAGCCGATTCGTGCATATGTACTTTATAACAAGATCGAATGTAAGAGTCATAACGAGATGAACACGCATCTTATTTCACATGGATGCTTTCCTAACAGTGGTAAGCAACCGGATGGATGAGAACGTAAATCAGCTTTAACTTAGGAGACAGAGAGAGAAAGAAAGAGAGAGAGAGAGAGAGAGAGAGAGAGAGAGAGAGAGAGAGAGAGAGAAACGAGATTAACTCGGTTTCCATAGGAACAACAAGTCTCATCTGGAAGGTAATTTCGCGGTATATCGCGTCGGAGAATCGAGACATCGATCTTTAACCATGCACTGATTCCGCCATTGCTATCTGCGTTTGAATGGTACAGCGCGCGAGGCCATTAAGTACTTCCGCACTTGGGGAACATGCATCCTCTCCCGAGCAATCACCCCTTTTACGCGCACATGCCTTTCGGAGTAGGTACGCCCGGAGACCCGGATTATCCTCCAAGTTTGATCCGTGAGTGCGAGAGAAACGATAAATGTTCCGTTATTTCCAATCGCCGAATACCGCTCGATCTTTAGTCAATTGGCCGTGTTTTCTACTCGTGGAAATCCGATTTCACGTGTCATTTCGGCCGTGATACTGACACGTGGTCGTGTCGGAAGATCGATGCCGCTGTCAATTTCGAGAATGAAATAACACCTAGCAACCGCCAGTGTGCGCGTCTATTTTCAGAGAATTTCCTATTGCGTTAGTCGAGCTTGTTTTGTAACCGAATTTGACTCGAAATAATTCTCAATTTTATTAATTTAGTACTATTCTAAAAATAGGATTATCAAATTAGTTTGATAAAAATTATGTGAGCACAAAATCTTTCATTTTATTTCGCACAAAGATTTTTCGCGATAAATTGCTCTCAATATAATCGTAAAAAAATGATGTTGATGAGACAGATATTACACTTTTGAGGCGAGATAATAGATTTTTCAAGAGATTTAATTGTGCAACTCGGAAGCAATCATCTCAATGTTTGCCACTCCTTAATCAAGAAATATTATTTATATGATTCCTCATTTTCTTCTCCTCTACTAAAGCGTCAGCCCCTGCGCGAAAACTAACTTTAAGTAAGTTATATTACTTCCATCATGGCCCGATTCGCGAAGTTTCATTTCGGTTTCGCCTTCGTTTCTATCGTTCTGGAATTTTGAGAGTTCGCAAATGTGGAGGACTGGTGGAGTCGTTCGTCGGAAAAAGCTGAATTACAGATTGACAATCTCGAGCAAAAATAATTACAAATGCCGATAAAATTGTCACTAGTCCTTTTGCGCGCGATAATCACAATACTCACGAGACTTATCAATATCAATCTTTAAATTATTATTAACTCTTAAATCGATATGAAACTAGATACATAGTCATCATTACGATTTACAAGATGTGTCAAAATAATTTTGACAAAAAATATGTAGACTTTTATCTGAATAAATAAAGGATTGGTATTGAATTGCTCGTCTCCTCTTAATTAATCTTTGAAGTCTTTTCCCTTTTTGAACAGGACAGAAAGAATGGAAAGTGTGCACAGCGTGAGCATCAAAGAAATGAAAGGAATGTTCGACGAAAGAAAACAACAAAACGATTATTATCGCGTATGATATTTCATTCAATATCATTTTGCGTATATGTGCGTCGTTATTCTCGAAACGTATTGTGAAACGTGTTTGTAAATGTCGAGGGAAAACTATGCTTTTGAATTTCGCGCTTTAAACGAGTGTACAGTGATTATATAGAATCGCAATTATTTTGTGCCGGAAAAGCACATCACTTTCAGTTACTTTTCTATCAATCATGTCTTTTAGAGCATCCTTTATCTCGATGCTAATTCTTTTTTTCTTCTCTTTTCTTCGTTTTTGCCCCCATGTTTTGTTTTTGTTCTTTGTTTCGGTTGTCGAAATGAACTGATGAATACCGAGATATCAAATGAAGATAGAACAAAAGCCAGGGTTTGCATTTTCGGCCAGTAAATCCTAGATCAGAATGAAAATATCGAGCCAAAGTGCTCCAAGCCATTTGGCACTCGACTACTCTTTCAAAAGTAAATTTGGCTCTCTTGTCCTTCTTCTTTCTTTTTTTGTTTATTTATTATACCGAGGTCTCATTTTTTTATTTTCGAAACAAAGATATGAAAAATAGGGAAACAGAGAGAAAATAAAAAAGAGGGAGAAAGAGGAAAAGAGATGTAAAACAGATGTAAAAAATGAGACAACCAAAGTTGCAACAGAGCGACGACCGCGAGGAGAGGGAAATTAGACAGACGACGAGTCTACTCAGTTGCGAGCCTGAAGCCGCTAGAGCTCCGTTCTAAAAACGAGAAGAAAGATTGAAAGAACGCTTTTCTATTTGTGTTGCAAAAATCGTGCGTCCGAACATAAGTTTTACTCCTAGAAGTGCTGAAAAAATGATTCGAGATAACTCGACACTGCATGTTGCAATTCTTCAGTGAAATTTTAACAGACGCTGTTTGTCTACGTCTCGACCATTTTTCCTAGTAAATTTTGCAGAACGATATGAAAGAAATTTTCATTTCAAGTGGCATTGATAAGCCTGGCTAACCATTGTGATATATTACTGATGTATGACTGTAACAAGTGCGAATGGAAGTGCTAATAAAAATTAACATACAAATTGGTACGTAATTTTTGTAATAGTGAAACTGCAATTATATAAATTGCGTATAAATGAAGCAATTTCACAAATGTTCAAAATTAATATAACAGTTACAAATAAGGAAACATTAAATTATTGCATCGGTCACCACGAATTCAATTCATTATGCGAGAGTGTGTTAAAACTTTGTGTAGAATTTTATAAACTTTTCCGTGCAATCGTAATATACAATTCGATAAAAAATGATCCAATATAAAATCGTTCTCGCCACAGCTTCCGATGTGATATTAAGTGGCGATATGAGCGAAAAATATAATACGGCAATGAATTCGATGGAGTCGCGAGTTCTTGCGTTTAGTCAAGTTTCGCAAAAAACCAGAACGACACTACTCGGGTCGATTCGAGTGCACCCGACCGTAAGGAATTTCAATGCATTTGCAATTGCAACTGCAGGTCAATGCTTCGGCGAGCTGCACGCCACGGCTGACTTATAGCAGGCTGCTTCTACTGCATTACTCGTCGAAATATCTTTACTCGATGGATACGTTTCAGCCGGATATTCAGAACGCTCAAGTGACACCGATAGTAGAGTTAATCCTCGCTCTGTTCGGCGTTGTAACTTTGTAACGCTGAAGCTAAATACGCCGAGTATACTATAAAATAACACGCCTCTGGACGGGCTTAAACGCGATTTTCGTGCGAGCGACCAGATGCATTTAGAGATTCGCAATCCGTGAAATCTGCCGGTTAGAGATCTCTGATAATAATTTGTCGCATGTCGCGCTGAAAAGAGCACTTCGCGTCGCTTTCTCAATCGTGACATTTCTGAACGCCGCTATCTACGATGATGCTAATTGTGATCGATGATCTTTACATGCGATTCGGTATGATTATGATATGATTTTATAATTAAGCTATCGATCGAAAGTGATCAAATCTGTTGTGTTATTTAATATTAAAAAATAAAGAAAAAGACGTGCTTATTTATATAATAACTTGTGATCGCGATCCCGAATTTTCGTCCAAGGAAATGGCAGAGTCCGTCGTAACACGACGTTTTTTAGATGTCGCGAGAAACTTTCCTCGCATGCACAGAAGAGGAGAGGTTCTCCCAAAATTTTCGTCGCACAGTTTTCATGCTATTCTGATCCGCCTAAGTGGGCCACGCGAATCGCCACGGCCATAGTTAGCCCGCCTGTGGCCGCTTTGGTAGCTCGTTGTTTTCAATTAGCGTGCTTAAGGCTCTTCAATACAAAGTCACTTAAAGTTTAAATAGCATCTGGGAGCTGCTATATGGTACGGTGGAAGTATGCAAACGAGTCTGTCGCACAGTAGGAAATTTGGAACGTTTCAATAGTTGTCTAACGCGTGTAAAATTGAATTTCTTATCAATTTATTGTTTCGATTTAAATATGACATTTGAGATGGAGTTTTAAAATATTACGCTGTGTATATGCATCTCTAAAAATAATATATGTACAAACGTATGTGTTATTTTCGTGTTATCAAGAGGATCCTCTCTCTGACTCCAATTCCACTGACAAATGCATTAAAATAAGCTAAAAACTTTGCGAGTTTTATACTACAAGCAGCAAAATGCATGCATCCAACCCAATTTTTTTTTAAGAATCGCGTTGGCTTGAAACCTCGGAAGACTTTTACGGGTAAACATATATTAGTAGTGACCTAAACGCACACATTGCTACACCGTCCCATGGATAGCAAGCATACTTTGCAATTAGTTTGACAGTTTGACAAAGTGCACATTTTGTGTTGTGGGAGCTCGTAAACCTGCTGCAATACATTGTGGTAAGAATAGATGAGTATTATTAGAGGAGTCCAAGCACGTGACGACGAATGTGATCTGAGTTATTAATAACTAGTTGCCAGATCCGCTTAATCGCTACTCGCGAAGATAAACACCGTTCGGAGCCACGTTTTAATGAATAATAAATACGTATCGATCGACGTCGACGGATTTAACAGTGAATCGTTGCAGCGAATTCGTAATACTTTTACACTAGTCCTCGACACGTCGTTCAATTATCTTTCAACTCCTTCTTGAGCGTTTCGAGTGGTCTTACAAAGTGTGTTGAGTTAAATCACACTCAGCGATTTAACTCTGTCTCACGACAACAATTTCCCATTCGACATTGTTGTTAGTCTTCTCTTTCAATGGAGATTTTATTATGTCCATTTATTTCGAGAACAAGTTCATCGCAAAATTCGTCGCGAACTGCACATCTTTCACAATCAAATCGTCCATCTTTCCGAAGGAATATATACAGATTGTACGCGCGAGCTATCGAAGACAATCCTTTGGGGAATCTCTATTCTGTTTAAAAAGAGTAAAGAGTAGTCGCCCAGGGAAATGCGGGAATCCGCGGGCTTAGTTCCATTTCTGATACATGTCTGACGTATTAAGATTCTACGTAAAATATTATATCTGTTGATTTTGCGGACTGTAATCCTCCATATAATATAAATAATCGATATCCAGAGCTCGATAAATCTTAAATATCTCAGTATCCAATAAAATAGGAAACACCATGTTCTAGTAACTAGCTGTTTGCATGTTGCCTGTGAAATAATTAATGAAAAAAAAAAAACCGCGCGCTTCTCTCGTTCTCGCGAGAAACGAGATAGGCGTCAGATTATGACTCCCCGCAGAAATCGCTGACACATGGCCGTGACAGGCGGAGATGTCTTTGGGGATCGGGGTTGCGTGACGGGGTTGAATGACAGTTGAATGACACCGGGGCGTGCCGATTACCGGTGAGAAACCTCTTAAGCCTACCTTTCATCTAACGCAGCCAGTTATTAATTTTGCCGGTCGACGTGCCAGACTTGCGGATGCGGAACAGCGAGTCTTTAGTCAGCGTTTCGAGAGACTCGGGCAATTAATCACGCGCCTGACCGCACTCAAACTCCCAGCCAGATATTATCCTTCGATCGCCGCCGCCTCGCCCCAGGACGTCTTCCGTCGCAGATATGGCATTTCATTACGCCGCGTGACGTATCCGATCTTACCAATCACGAGGGAATATCCGAGCAGATTTCGCAAACTCGATGGTTAACGTCGCACGCAATACCGAAACCGTAAATCTCTCAACCGATCCAGAAGTGTCCGCCGATCTGTAGATTTATGAATTGATTTAGCGCGCACTCTCCGTACAGGAGTATCTATCTTTTCCTTTGGCTCACATGATAGTTCACCAAGTTAATATTGGTACGGTCGGAAATAAAAAGCGCGCGCGCCGATGAAGGAAATAAGAAAAATACCCCGGAGTATTCTCAAGTCACCAGGAGCAGCAGGGAAGCCTTATTTACGCGCAAGTTTCGCCGCAAAGTTACGTAAATTTTCGCAGCGTGACGTAAATAGAGAATGGCGGCGGCGAGATAAATTTCTCGTAATTGCGTCGAATAACGTTGGGTGTGCCGCGATAATCAATTTCGACATCAGAGTTTGTCCCGTACGATAATAATGCGGCGACGAGGATTTTTAACTTCGACGGTAATTCATTGATCGTCGCGCTTAATGCCATCGACTATCCCCGCAATAATTCGAGACGGCTTTATAGCGAGATCTGAAATACGCGAAACAATATCCAACACTTTTGCCGATTGCTCGATTACAACGTACATATAGGAAATTTGAAACGTTTCTCTGCTGTACAAAGGAAATGATCTGGGGATATAAAGGAAATGTGAGGTTTTGCAGAAGATCTAATCTTTCAAAGCAACACTTTTTTTCATAGTTTTCTACTTTTTTATATATACCTCTTCTTCTAAATAACGGAAAAAAATTTCCTGACATTTCATATTACCATGATAAATTTTTGGACAACAAGATTTAAAAATGTTTTTATTTGCTGAAAATAGCCTTGCTAAAAATTCTCCTTGTAGTCCACACAGATTATTCTATCATCCATAAAATGATGGTTTCGTTGCAACATATAATTGCAGAAAATAATAGATTTTTAGCAATAAATTTGTATTATCGAGACAAATGTTTCCAAATTTATGCGGCAATATTTTTCTATTTCAAATTAAAAGTTTTGCCGTAACATCGAGTAATTGACTGTCGTAATGAATTTTCATCGAATATACAAAAGCAGCAACAGTTTTGATGCGAGAACAAAAAGTTTCTTTTTTTTTTTATTAATACATCTTTTCGAAAAATACAAAATTGTCAAATAAAATAAAATCGTATCATTTTTTATGTTTTCTATATTCGTTTCAAAAATTACAGTTACTTATGATGATATAGCAATGGAATATAAATAAAGCAATAACAAAAGGTAATCGAAAAAAACTCCAATATTTATTGGCGTTGGATTAATGTCCCCGGCCTCACATCTCCGAGTTTTAAATTATGTCGCACTAACTTTTGCACAATGTCTAATCCAGAAGAATATCAGCATCCGGATAAGAAAGAACGATCTGTCTATCAGCTACGAGTACTTACGTCGACACTGATATCAAAAGAACTGACAAAGGTGCGACAAGGAAGCTTACAATGACAAGAAAATAAAAGAGAAAAAATTTCTCGAAAATCTTCATTATCGCGTGCGAAGTGCGGCGCGAGAGAAAGAAATTAATCACTGCCGAACGTCGGCCTCATTTCAACGCGAGGAATATTATTCACGAAACGATTTGCGAGGAATTTTCACGTAGAAGCTCTCGTAGAGACACATTACTTTATTCATCTCCTTGGGAAAAATACACTTATCTAAACTAAATGAATGCTTAATGAAATTAATTCTAAAATAATGACTCCCCATGCCAGCGTATTTAATTTGCAAATTACATTTTCAAAAACAGAATAGAGATTAATGGATTTTTAAATACGAAATGTATAAATGTAAAAACTGTAAAAAAAATTATGTAAAAAATATAAAAAATTATGAATTGTAACGAAAAGCTGTAGAAGATTACATATTCATTGTCTTTTATTTTTTATCACCGCGAGTTATTATTGTGTCTCTCATGAAATTAGCGTGAAGGAGAAATTTCAGAATGATTCAGCGCGGAGATACGAACAGTTGGAACTTTATCTTTTTGGTCCGACAATGATGCATCGTTCTCCAAGATTTGAACGACAAAATCTGTCGGTACTTCCATGATTGCAGCAGCAAATTAATTCCAGGCACGAAAATTACGAGCACTCAAGTACCATGCGCGTATGCGAGCTCAAGAGAATTCCTCGCAAGCAATAAGCTTCGCACATCACGTTCTACGAAATCCGCAGAATTCGCAGCATCACCGACATTGTATCGCGTCTCCTTTTTTCTTCATCGTAGTCTCTTTTTCTTTCTTTAATTCTCGCAATCGTCTTTTTACTTTTGAGCAGCACGACAGAGAAAAGATAGAATGCATGGCGACAAGAGCGGAAGAATGAGATTTTACATGAGAACACATAGTATATTCATCTCTCTGAAGCTGTTCTAGCTTCCTCTGCTTCTTTTTTCCTTTTACCATAAGATTTAAAAAATTTGAAAATGGCGGAATTGTAACTGACTCAAGGATATTTAATTACCTAATTTCTCTCTTCCATCAAGATAAAATAAAAAGTTAATCCCGGAATATGCGAATAAATGCTTAATGAAATTAATTCTAAAATAATAAACTTCCATGCCAATGTGTATTTAATTTGGATCTTCAAGTTATATTTTCAAAAATATAACAAAGATTTATAGTAAGATAAATGCTTATAAGGAATTTCCATCGTCTCTCGATCCAAATACATCTCACCCATATTCTTCGATTAATTAAAGCGATGCATAGATTGGCGGCAGCGCCCGCTTGCTAACTTTTTCTGATTGAAACACGTCGAAAACTTCCAGGACGCTACGTCAATGGAATGCCTTGCAACATTTATTTTATATAAGCATTAATATACATTTATGATAAGCCACCTGCAACGCACCAAAATAAGCCGCGAATTTCATCGCGAAAAGTAGAACAATTAGAAAGTAACTTCGGCAATCTCGACGTAACAGCTTCAACATAGGGAATATTGCACTTGCTCTTCGCGCGAGAAATGCTTTTCTCTCGAGAAGAGGAGAATGTAAAGGAAACACGAAACGAGAAAGAATAAAAGATATCTTTCGTCAAAAACTTTGAAGATACGCGAGATCCAAGTTCTTAGATCTGCTTCAGAATTCAAGATATATGAAAAGCGGATGAGGTAGATCTGACAATGAGTAGAAAGACCAAACATCGCGTTTCTCTCGATTTTTCTGCCAATCTCTCCTCAATCTATATTTCGTATCTATGCGAATTTTTAGATTCGTTGCGGTCAATTTTAGACGATGAGATATTGATAACTGAGGGGAAAGGCAGGAAGAAGTATCTTCAAGAGACACACGGTTCTCTCTTGGCAAAGAGCCATGCTCGGAATCGAAAGGAATTTCAGTTTCTCGCGAACGTACTCATCGCGCTTTCGAGTGCCAGCAAAAGCCAAACATCGTAAATATATACAGGGTGGGTTACGGTGGAATCACCTCCGCTCGGGTCGGCACAAACGGAAAAGGCCGTCGTAAAACGCGTACAACGACGCCGTAAACATTGTATTACATCACAAGCTTTTAGGCTACGTCGAAACATCGGCATCCGCTCTTTTCGATGGATGAAATATATTAGACTGTATAGACGTAACTTTCGGTAATTTGAGGAAAGGTCAAACGCATCAGAAGGAACATAAAACAAAATAAAATTTACGAAATGATCGCTTTTAACGGGCGTACATGTCATATTATTGTTTGACGTTTAGAAAACGGAACCGATTGTATCCGCAAACCATGTTGAAAATGTAATAACCGGTTTTAATTGCCGCGTGGTCGAATGTAGGATATTTATTGTTACAATCTGCCGCTCTTACGATAGTAGCGTGCGGAACAAAAAAATAATAAAAAAAGGCCGGAGTCAAACCGAGTGGCAGCATGAATACTTTATGGCGTATTCCGCCCTGCAATGCAAAATATTTGTTCCGTCCCGCGTGTAGAATTTACGTGCGTGCATTATCAACGATTGCTAATGTGTTAAAATGTATTCAACAGCATTCAACTGATTTCAACAGCTCCGGGAGCGTGGTTCTTTCGCAATAATTTTATTTGATGAAAGCTCTTCCATTTTTGTGAGATGGTTAACATCTGATAGTTCGTAAAATAAACTTTTATGTTTTACGTTATACGGTATAAAGAAACTTTATCGTAAATTTATTGCGAATATAGGATATCTAGATGAGATGTTCTAAATAGTTAGATAATACAGAAGTTACGTAACAATATCCGTTAGCCAGTCAGAAAAAAACGAATACGTTTAACAGAAGTAAAAACATTAAATTTCGTTTATATCCGACATCCTTATAACATTTACAGGCACAAATATGCGTGAAATAAAAATGTAATTTAATTAATTTTTCTACTAAATAATTTGAAATTTTTCAAGAAAGGCAACAAGAAGAAATGCGAATAGAAGAAAACAATCGCTTATGATAGACAGGCGCTTGCCGTGCATTATCGTTTTCGCGGAGAATGTTGCCGGGACGGTAATTGATATCAGAGTTTATAACAATTAATTGCAATTGTTGTCAGGGCGATAATTAATCGATATCGCACGAGAAATGCCGATCTGTGGGCGCGGCGGAATTTTTTTTAATCATTCGAATAGAAAAATATTTCAGTCGTTCTTCACCGCCAACCATCTCGTCAATGCGACCCATCGGCCACAATGCGGTCCCATTTATGGGAATAAAATACCGCGTGTATTTCTCTCTCTCTCCCTCTTTCTCTCTCTACCCTGTCCGCGAAATCGTCCACACGGAAGATGGCCGATAAGCGACGCAACACGTGCATTCGCACTAGGATAACGATACAATGCCATTTGAGTTATAATAGGCACTATGCGCAAATGTACCGCGGCAAATGGATTACCCGGCTCCCGCGTGGCGCTGACATTTATTCGTAGAATTTGCTGCGCAACAAAATTGACGAATTTTAATTCGCATCAAGGGTAAAAGCCTTAAAAAGAGAGACTAAGCGCGAGAGAGACAAACGTATTGCTCAAACTGCTCGTGACTTGCCACGCTCGTGAAAATTTTTGCATTCTCAGACCGAGTCCAGAGTTCCATACGCTCGGTGAGATCCGTCGTCGTTGCATCTGTCAATTCCGTAAATAACTGCGCCCGTCGCGAAATGCATCGCGCGTTTCGATATCGCGCGTTTTTAGCATTCCTCGATCACTGTCAGTCCTTTTGAATCTTGATATATTTCCATTTAGGAAAACGGTGAACTCAGCAAAAATGAGTTCAGTTTTTCACTCCTTCCGTAATGCAGCCGTTTTTATTTAGGCACTTTCAAAACGGACACGGGAAATCGCGCCAATCTATTTGTCGCGTAAAATTTGGTTTGAAATCACAGAAATGGCGGAAGAGGCTATATCGTTGACTTAACATCGACAATATTTTGCATAGTCCAATTCATGCATAAAAGTTTCCATAGACATTTTACAACCAGAAGAGGCTACCTCGCTAGTAAATATAATTTCGAATTATAATTAGTAAAAATACATGATTCTGATCATTCTGGAAATTCGCGATTCGCGTGCGACTCTAATTTTCTATAAAACATCTGCATCTTAGAATTGAGAGCGTGATATTTTTTTAAGATAAATTGATTTAACAAGATATTTTGAAAATGATTCAGCCTACGTAAATCCTAAAGATGTTTTATAGCAATTATAAACTTTCTATAAGAGAAAAATACTTTTAGATATATTTTTAACATTTATGACTTATAATTTATACAGTTATAGAAAATATATAATTCGATTTTGCGAACATGTTTTAAAAGAGTTGGAACAAAACATATCAAGATTTCTTAAAGGGGAATATCACCTCTGAGACCTAAAAATGATACCTGCCTTTATGTAGTAAAATAATTAATTCAAACAAAAACTTTTTATAAGAGCTTTCTTGTATAAACCTTCAAGAGTAAAAAAAATTTTTTAATTTTATCATATAAAATATGGCGTCGCTATTGCAGCAGCATTCTTTTTTGGCGTGAACACATGCGGTGTACATCGAATCTCTCATATCTTTTGACCAGGAACAAAAAACCAAAAATTTTCTTTATCTACATGCCAATATTTTCAAAATATTTATTTTTGAAAAAATGGTAAATGTTTGAAAGAAAAAGTAAAATTTTAGGTAAAATTTTTCAAGCAAAAAAGTTTTCAATATATCGCAAAAATCCTACGTACTTCTCTAGATTATGTATCTGAGAGTAATCTGTAAAAATTTCAAGTAAATCGGTTAAGAAAGTTATAGTGTACACTATCAAAACGTCGTTTTGAGAAAAACGCATTAAAGTTTACAGTTTTAAGTACTGATTTTTTGTGAAAATTGTAAATCGGAATTTTATTTTTAATCTGCAATACCTACGCTACAAAATCGTCTTTCAACTTCCTCATTGATCTCGTCAGCTTCCTTCCTGGTAATTCTTAAAACCTTTCGAGTCTCTTTTGCGGCGTCCGTCTCACGCAATAATTATAGCAATTGATGCCTACATATGATGTTTAGCACCTGCATAATTTGCATTAAACTTGCAAAACCATATTTGAAGTTGCATAGTCACGTCTGTATATCTAAGCTATATTTAGCCATTGGAGCTATATTAATGGAGTTATAAAAAATAATGCTACATGATGCTTGTATTGTATAAATGGCATCTATAATTGTCTGCCAAAATCTGTTTCTTTGAAAATTAAATTCCCTGCGGAGCTTTATCGTGCGACGCCGTTCGGAGTAGACTCAGCAGCGAGGAAGATATCGGCTTTAACGGTTATTTTATTATACTGAGATATTTAAAACTATTGGGATATTATTTTTAAGATTATAAACTATAGATTTAAGTAATAAAAATTTTTTCGATTTTTTTCAAACCTCAGGGATGGTGTCCGTCCTTAATTGAATCGTAACGCGATTTTTACGTCGATAAATTGGAAAAGAGAAGAAATCGATTCTCCGAAAATCTCTTCGGTGGAGACGATGTCTTGAAAGTTGCCTTTCCACATCCGAGAGAAAGTGAGTCAGTCCGTTAGGAGACAGAAATTAAGAAATAAAAGACATGGAACTCGAATCTGTCAGAATCAAGCTGAAGGATCATCTTGCGAAAGGGATATAAAGATAGAACAAAACTCGGGAAAACGAGCAGTACAAAGTTTCTGAGAAAGGATCGAACTCTTGATTCGCGAAAAAATAAAACTTCGAACGGCATGCGGATCGCCGATGATCCACGTCGGTGGTATATCGAAAATGCGAAATGCTGAAATTGCGACAGGACAGCGGAGTGAGAAGATTTCTGCCGGGATATTGCGAGGGATTTACGGAAGGAGTTAAGCCGAATTTCTGCAGAGTGGCGTAAGAGATTAAGCTGTACGTAAACGGAGACGAGAATCGGCCACGCCGATTTTCTTACAGGACTTTCCACAGTAATGGCGATTTCTAAGGAACAATTAGAAGC
Source organism: Cephalotes varians (assembly GCA_037157785.1). Lineage (NCBI taxonomy): Eukaryota > Metazoa > Arthropoda > Insecta > Hymenoptera > Formicidae > Cephalotes > Cephalotes varians. The sequence goes on from JANQDE010000004.1 coordinate 3,951,972, forward strand.
CGTGAGGCGTAAGCGCACAAAAACGCGATTGTTTCATCTCTTCCTTTTTTCTGCACGAAAACGAGACGAGCTGAAAGAATAATTACGTAGTTCTGAATACGCGTTCTCGATTTAACTTCCTTTACGACAACGTATTCCTCGTATGTTTCGGATTAAAACTTCGCGCTTAATTAATGCGCTAATAAAAAGATTTAATCTGTCGACGACTTATCGCGGAATATGCATCATATTATACTATACTATAAAATGCGCAGTCTTAAAAACCAGATATATCAGATCTGAATATTTTATTGGTTGCTAGCAAATTTACATAAAATTTGCTCGTAAAATTAAACCTTATCGGCGGTAAAATTTATGGTTTATGTATATAACTTTATATATATCTTTTAATATAATAACTTATCCTTAATCACTGTTACGATATAATATCCATGTTATATGACGTCGTACGATCAAATTGTAATTAATAGCTGTTGCAAATCGATGAAAAATTCTCATTCACGTTTAATTATTATTATCTGAACTTAAAGCACGTTTTCTCCGTAGTAACTTACGATAAAATAAAGTCGTAAGTTTAACGTCGAACTTTAGATCGGCTCTCTATAACTTGGATGGAGGGATATTGTACGCGCAAGATCGATTCGCAAGCGCGGCTGCACGCTGCATGCCGCATACTGCATGGCGAGATATTCCTTGGATTTGTAGTCATCGAACGGATCGGTCCGAGATAACCGTCTTGGTTATGAGCCAGGTCGCCTCATTTTATTCCTGTGTTGCGCGTAAAGACGCGGTCCATTGACGTTTACGCGCATTTCTGCGGACTTTTGTTGATCTCCGTGACACGAATAATAATGCCAAGATTAACGTAACGCGCTAATACCCTGTGAGCTCGATTTTCTTGTATACTGACCGCAATGTCCATGTAACGTATATAAGAATATGTCCATGATTATACATATTCCGAGAGCTATTTAATTTTCTAATGTTAATAAATAATCTCTCGTTTTTTTCTCTTTTTCTAATTCAAACAGTTTCGCGAATACGGAATCTGGATACTCGGCTGAAACAACAGCATCAGCGAGTATTTGAATCGTGTTGGATAGGCTTTGATACGGACGTTAAGCATGTTCGCTTTCGAGCAAATCGATCGATTGCGTTCGGGCGTAGATACAACAGGTAGTTTCAGGAGACAATAACGCGATTATCGTGAATCCGCAGATCTTCTCCGTGGATCATTGCTGAAAGACAAGGAGAAATCCGTTCATCTCCGTCGACGCAAATAGAACTAACAGGTGTCGAGAAGAATCCCACAATTACCGTTAATTAATGTGTCTCGCGTCTCGAGAAGGAAAATACACTGTACACTCAAGAAGGGAAATTCGAGACAGTCGTATTTTTAAGGAGAACGAATTTAGTTCCACCGTAATCGATTCTAGGTACCAATTAAAGTGCTTGAAATTTTCTACTCTTACCTCGTTTGCGACAATTAGTTGAACCTATTACAGTTAAGTAATTATTTGTCCCTTGTATTCGACCGCGTACGATAAATCTCTTAATCTTTCTATGTAATCGATTATTAGACGAAGAAAAAGATCAATAATGTAAGAAAAAGTCAAGGAACGAGTAGCAATTAGATGAAACGTAATATCGATTTTTATTATCAAATGATACAATAATAAAAGAAAAAGATTATTTCTTTTTCTCGATATTCAGTTCATTACTCATTTAAAATTATCATATAGTATTCTAACTTTTAAATTACCTGGTTTAATTTTATCGTTTGCTTTTAGCAGAAGGCAGTAGCAAAAGTTTAAATACCAAAAAAAAATTCTACTCATAAGCGGGGAATTCCTCTAAGTATTTTCTCTAAGCAAAAAATCTCATATGAAGCACATTTCTTTTTAACACTTTTCATCTATAAAAAAGTAAACGCAAGAGCGAATTCCTCTATAGGAAATTCCATTATAGAAACTTGAATAACATCTTGAAATAAAAGGATATGCAAGATACTTGCGGCATGCGCATTTGTTAGAAGATTGGTATTTATTTGCTGCGATGTGCTAGATTCTTTTAGCATTTAGAGGATTGTAATTTTTATAAATCCAGTATTTCATTGTTATATTTCTCTATACTTAGAATATCTTTTTGAACCCGTATCAGAGGAAAATTCTTTAGAAAGTATCTAAAGAATGGAATATTTTTGGGGGGACGAGTCATAACTGAGAAAAGAATGAAAAATTGTTATATTGTTGACCAAGTCATCGTAATTATAAGAAAAAATCATATTGCGTTTCGCAATTGTTTAATTGCATTTATATGTAAATTATGTTTTTAACACGGCACAATTTCTCATCACATCGTTACAAGATTGTATTTTCATACATGTATATTTCAAAATTTCTCTGGGAAAGGTTTTAACCCTGATAATCGCGAGTACTTATTGCAAGTTAATAGGCTTCGTTAATTTAAAATGAGGTTCCCTTTAACAGAATCTTAATACGAAGCTTATTATAAAACTTCATTCTAGTTATACAAGATACTTAATGCAATACTTATTGCAATAAACAAAAGTTGCAAACAAAATGGCGCTAAATTCCCATTAAGTAAAGATCATTTTCACGTTCATCAGAGAGACACGTCATTTAAATTTGATACGAATTTTGAGTGCAAAGCAAGCACACGCGTCTAGAAACGTGCTGATGAACCATCATCAATCTACATCATCACCCGCGTTTTCTCTTCGGCAGGAGAAGATAAAAAACGAGGAATCCGGAATCATCATCGACATCGAAGTGCAAGCTGGTTTCATTGCGGCGCATTCGTCATCGTTTTTCGCGCTGCCGGCGTTAGATCGTTGTTCGTTCCTTTCGCCGAGGGACAGACAAATGGCTTTGTTTTCGAACTGCGTTTCCGCGTAAGCGGACATTGATTACCAGCAGTTAAAAGAGTTTGTGCTTGGGGAATCGACATACACTATGTGCACCGCGCGCGTTTGCATCGCGATTCGGCGTACAACGTTATTTATGAGACATTGGTTCCCTTGAGGAAGTAATACTGAGTCCTCTTTACTTTACGAAGTTTCAGCTAGAATGAAGTTACGAGTGTTCAGTGATCAAGGATGCTTTGTTCTTCGTGCGATCTTCATCCGATAATAGATTCTGACACGAGTTTCTTAATGCGCCGATTTGCGAAAAACGGATCCTCAGAATGCACTTTCACGGATGTATACCGTAATATTGCGTACTGCTCTGCTAGTAATATTTGCGTTTGATTTTTGATTAAATTGAAATTATTGAGATTTGTATGGAAGAAGATTAACATGAAGGCTTCATAGTAAAAAAATCAGACTTTCCATTTTTCAGAAGGATAATACACGTCAATTTATGTTAATTGCTAAAACAAAAAACTCACAATTCAATATTTGTATTCTAACAAAAAAAAGGATGAAGATCACTACAAATATTGACAAACGCTATCGTTCGTATTTCAGCTTTAAATGACTGAAAAACTAATGATTTTAATGGCTGGGTGTAAACTATTACTGCAGACATGTCAAATTTCTACTCGGGTATTTACTCGCGGTTGCAAGAATATCGTGAACTCCAGAACAGTATAATATCGGTCGCTTATGGCAGAGTGTGATTCGCATTAAGCAAATATGTACCTCCATATAACTGCGAGAGTAATTCAAGCAAGCAAGATTGCTGAGAGAGAGAGAGAGAGAGAGACACACACACACACACACACAAAGTAGCACACTAAAGTCCTCTTACGCTTCATTTGTTTCTCAAATTGTCTTTCTGGAAATTGCAGAATAAAGTTTAGTAGATCTGGCGAGAAATGCAAATCCGACATGACAAAATAAAAGAACGATGCCGCGCGATTCAGCATATTCTCCTCACAGTTTTTTGCGTCTGCACTCAATACACAGGAGCAAGCTTCAAATGGATAGTGATACCATATTTGGCAATCTGGTACGCAATATACGTCCGTTCAATTTGCGTCGATTTGCATCTGTTGATTTAAGTATCATGCGTCTTCGCCATCAATAAATAATCTTGAAATTTCGTCTTGGAACGCTCTAGAAATGTAGACACCACTTATCCTTTCCGCATATTGAAAGAAACGAACAGTAAACAGTCGCACAATAATTTACATGAGAGTCCATGCGAAATAAGATACTTAACGTTTAACACGATTTAGAAAATTAATAAGAAGTAAAACAATTCTAAGTGGAAGAAATAGTTTAGATGGATGTCCGTATGATATGATCATAAAAATAAAAGAAGAAATTGTAATAAAGTTAGAAGAAAATTTAAAAAAAAAGCTTTTATCCCTTTCTGTCTCAAGGGATAAAATCTATTAAGAGACGAGTGAGACTCATATCCCATTCTGTCCCGATATCTCATCCGGTTTTTCTTATACTTATTTCATAATATTTCTGTAGTATTTGACAGCGATCCTGTTGATAATATATAGTAATGTATTAAATTAGTAACACTCGCACATGTGCACTCGCAACGTTTTATCCAAATTGCACACGAAGATAATATAATAAAATACCACCTTCATGGATTTTGCGATAACGTTATTACGGGATTTTCTCTACTTCCCAGTAAATCGAAAATTTTCGCAAATATGAATTACGTGATACACTAACGGGTTTTAAACCGAGAAATAAATTGTGCAATTTTCAACCACGCATTAATTTTGGAATCAAAAACCTGAAAAATGCACGCGTTGTTACGATATCGGGCAGATGTCTGAAAAAGTGCGCATGTTGCGCCATTTGAAATAATTAAAAAAGATAATGTTGCATCGCAAAAAATTTAATGTAACGTAACAATCGCGATAAATAGATAAATAGTTGTCGAGCCGCGCGTGATACTGCGGATTCGATGAACGCGCGTACCTATATACGAGCTATCTGTCAGCCGATAGTTATGGATTGATGCTTTTTGACTTCTCGGTAATCTAGCCTCGAGAGGAAAATTCTCGATATCAATGTCGACGTGGATGTAACATGAAAATGAAAATCAGGTGGCAACAGAGAGAAGACGTCGAAAAGGTCGATGTGGCTCGTATCGATCCTCGTAACAGACGATATTTTTCTCACGGAGACACATCGTCTACATCTTCTACAAGAATGCAATAGAAAGAGAGAAAGAGAGAGACAAAGAGAAAAAAAATTTTAAGAAAAGTTGCCGAGTATCTGGAACTTTCTGCGAGACGGAGGAGCGTAATTGCTTCCGGCTTGGGAATAATGATCTCACTTCAAAGGATAATAAGAATAAGTCATGACGAATCCTTAGAGAATGCGATACAGATACGATCTGAATTCGTCACACAGGATGTCGTTTGGCAGAGCTTGCCACTATATCTGTCCCATTTTAGCAGGAAAAGATTTATGTTGCAGACGTGTATGAATGCGAAAAATATGGATGACACAGAACGAATTCAGAATTTTTCGCATGCAATTGCTAAGTTGTTGCACATCTTATACATCAATATTTTTCTGCTTACATACAATGACGCGTCTATATAATTATAACAAAATATGCTCCTTACTTTTTGAGTGGGGATCTCTTTTTGGTTTTTTCTGAACTGTATCTTGATATATGGATGGTTAACTTTGTAATTTAATCTATTTATGATCCATTGATCGATCAAATAAGGAGAACTGCCAAGACATGAAATATTTTACGAGCCAATTTGGCGCCACATAACTCGTAAGCGAAACAGGATGCTTTTGCAAAAACTTCGGGAGAAGTGAGCTTAGCGAAATTGTGGATCCGTGGCGCTCACAGCGAGAATTCGATTACCAGTATGCGTTTCTTACGAGCTTTCTTGCGAAACGGAGATTTGGAATTGATTTACGACATCGATACAAGGCAGATCGAATAAAACAACATGGGATCGGTCAGGCTTAATCTAAACTTACGATTATGTTGCGCGAGCTTCCTTTTCATTATCTTAAATATTTTCATCGCTACGATTAAACTGATTCATCTATCTCTCTTGAGGCGAAAAATAATTCCTCTTCTAACTCGGAGCTATTCATTTACCGCCGCATTACCCGTACACTTTTGACGCGACCACTATGTTCGCCTTATAATCGCTGCCTTTGGAAATTCCATTGCGACACAAGTTCGGTTTTGTTCTTTCCGCTGTCTAGACAACTGCAGAAGGATTAATCCGATTAGCTCGCGCGGGCTCAACTGTGACTGATGAATGAAATCCGGGGGATACAGATCCGGGGTAGTCGACCTTATTCTGCGTCAGCCCCGTCCTCCATGCAGCATTCGCGAATCCACTCGCAATCATCCTCATGCACCCTCTCTTTCCCTCACTTTCGCGACCTCTCAACTATCCCTCCATCCTCTCTCTCTCTCTCCCGTGGTCCCTTCCGCAGCGCAACCATCTCCACCGAGGGGGTATGTACCCACACAGTCTACTGCACCACTGACGTAACCCTTCTGACGTCACACGTGGAGCTAACACGGCGCGCGCTACCCCTGCATCTCCCACGACGAGGACAATGCTCCCTTTCATCGGAGCTTTTCGCCTTTTTTCTTGCTCTCTTGCGCTCTTACTGACATATCAATGTTTGTCGATGAATGTTTACGCTAAGAGGCAATAACAATTAACAGAGACGTTTACTGCCCTCTCGGGTCTTTGGTCAAGAAAGCGGATTTGATATTCAAGAACATGATTAAACTATATCCTATCCACAAAAAGATATATATATTGCATAAATTTATATATTCCATATATTAATTATACAATCAAGATCGTATTATGACAATATTGTAAATTGATAGATGATAAATTTTATTTCTACGTCTTTCGATATTCATTGAAAGAAATTACAAACGCACATCCTTATACTAAATTTATTTGAATTAAAGCTGAATTAAAAAGAGTTTAACCTTCATCCGTAATCACCTCAAAGTCGTTCAAAGTTTCTGACAGGATAATTTCTTAGTTGCTGTCATATTAAAATGATATTATGATAATCGCGTTCACACTTCATAACTCGAGATGCGAGCGAGTTCAGAATTCAAACTTGATGTAAAACAATTTTTGTTGCTTAAAACTCTGCGGTTAAAGATTAGCCGAACTGTGTAATTTTACAGATGTACTTCCGTTCTTCGAATTCCGTTCTCCAGCGGCGTATTATTTCGTATAACGACGGGAAAATAGGAGTAGAAAGATCGATCGAACGTTCTCTCGATGTCGTCCCTTCTTTTTTTGCTACTCCTTTGTGTATTTCTTTTACGCTCCATAAATTCGTGATAGCCGAAATCGGTACTTCGTTATCGCGATCCTGTTTCAGTTACCGAACATACACCGTTGCATCGCTTTGTTGCGCAAAAAAGTGCGCGCAATAACTGGGTTAGCCAACTTCTTCCTCTTCTCCTCGTACAAATCCCAAGTTAAACGCTGTAACTTTCTCGCGGAATTTGGGGCATTGACTAATCGTATCGCGCGGATATTAAATTCCTCCAGAAAAATTACGAGCGTCGAAGCTATCCTCGATTGGCTTCTGGCAACTCTTATAATATAAGGATACGAGTAAAAGAATCAAATTGTATGACTTAATCGTCTTGAACAATTTGGAATTTCTTTTTGTGATTCTTCCCGCGAATAGTGAACTGCATTAACCAACAATTATCTCAGTACAATTATCTCAGTGAGTTTACGAATATGTTAATGTGAACTGTTTTTCATGTTTTGATATGGGAAGCTCGCCCCTGAAGTTTGTTCATTATTTTAGTTACATCCTATACATTCTGTATAATTTAGCTCCTGACAAAATTTACTCACAGCTTCAATTTACTTCAATTTATCTCTGTATATCATGTTTAATTCCTAGGCCGAAGCTCAGATTTGAGTTTCACTCCTGCAGTTTCTATCACCCATGAGTTTATATTTTAACTTTTTTATCTCCTTCTTCCTTCCTGCCATTCTTTAATATTCCATCTCCCCCAATTCAATATTCATTAACTTTCATTAGCTCATTCGGCAATTTCGTTAGATTGGTATATCTTTCCGTCGCTTCACGCTATATTTTACCGTATATACATTTATTAGATTTCGTTTTTTTTTTTTTTAGGTGAGGAACTGTGGATTGGCATAATAAAACCTCGGCCCCAGGAGTGGCCTGGGGGTTACCCTGGGGACCTTGGGGAAGCGATCACGAAGACGAAGTGGCTGAGACCGACGAAGGACACGGGAGGCGGAGGAGGAGGCCGCTATGAACGCCAGCGTTAACATCGAGAGGAACTCCTGGCGGCTGCCTCCCGATGAGACCGTCCAGGTCGCCGATCCCCGTTCAAAATCAGCCCAGGTAAAAGAGGTAAATCGCTCAGCCGACTCACCAAGTGGTCCCTATCCTACACTTTTCGTGAACTGTACGATCAGGTTTAAATGCATGTAGGTGTACGGTCGATGGAAGTCGATATGGTGCTAGTACTGTGATTATTAATTCATAAACAATTGCAAGAATCAATTTTATAACAGAGAAATGAATTAATAATCCGTACTGTACGATAATATTCGCGGTTTTTAGATTAAACAAACAACGTAGAAGAGTAAATGAGATTGATGTTAGTAATTTTGATCGGTGTATTGAATTGTTTAATATAATTACATAATGATAACTCTGCATAATGCATAAAGTCAAGTCTTGTTAATCTTCCTTTCTTAGATATAATCCTTCAGCTAAAAAACTATCGTCTACACGACTTTGAAGTGAATATGTTTAAAAGAAGTTTAATAGCTATCAAAATGTGTGTGTGTGTGTGGAGATATATGTTGCATTACTTTTTTGTCTTAACTTTCCTATATAAACTTCAAGATAATGTTCGATATAAATAGTGATGAGCATGATAAAATACAAATCGAATCAATAAAAAAATGCATTAAAAATGTCGAATTATTTGGAATATATTATTCGAAATAAAACTTTTTAAGTCTTGTATATTAAAAATATATATTTTTATCAACTATTATACTATTATATTATTATATTATTATCTTAATCTAACGGATTATTTCATATACAGTTACAGATAATAATTTTGTTTTTAAAATTTTTAAGTGTTTTCAATATTTGAGTGCTTCTAAAGAAAGATTTCCTAGACGTTTAAGGCTTTCAAGATATTTAAAACATCTAGAGTTTTTTAAAAACTTCCAATTTCAAATAATATTCAAAGTACAACATTTATATCTTTATATCTTATACGATTAAATTATTTCTAAATTTTTGAAAAAAGAATTCATTTGCCCATCATTAGAATATTAGTTGGTGTTAAAATATCATGATTTTGTGTATGTGTATGTATTGCATTTTGCATATACAGACGGTAATGTTAGGTTTGAATGTCGGGTCATACGATGATTAAGCGCACGTGTTCGCAAAGTAGTAGAATTACTTGCGTTAAGTATCGATAGTAGCATTAGTGACCACTCAGAGTAATACATTCAAATAGCGCAGTTACGTTGCGTATGCACGAGTACAACTCGGTAATGAGTATCGTTCCCGAAACGGTAGTTAGCACAAACGAGTAGACATCAAATATTCATGTTGTACAATTTTTGTAAATATTCAGTTCTCTCACTAAAGCCTTTCCATAAAACATTACCTTCTGATAGAAAAATCGTTGAAATGTCGATAAGGTTGGAAGCTGTTTGTTTGTTTAACCTTTCTGCAAAAGGGCCAAATTTACAATTATCCTGCTACATTCCAACAACATTTAGTCATCGATCAATATCTCAACTTTAAATTGACGCTCATGTTAACAAAGGCGTCAATTACGCTACCAGTCCAGCGACGGAATATAAAATAACACTATTAGCGAGCGTTTAAATAAACGGCTAACGTTATTAACTCGACATCAATGTTTTCTCGAGCACATGTAAGTCTATATAAACTCAAGCTACGGAGTAACATGATAATTAATTGTAGCCATCAATCGAGCCATTATATTGCGAGGAAAATGATAATAAAGTCACACATTCTATATGTGACGAAAGTATCCGGTGTTTATGAAGTCAAACAATTCGCACGCATGTTTTTTTTTAGCCACCCTATACATAAAACGTAAAACGACTTCTTTATCCGCCAAATGGCTCTTTCGTTCTGGTTTATGAGCACTTGCAAGTCCACGAAGTATTATAAAGTTCCACTGGTCATTTATCCGCGACGCCCACCTCCGTCTCCGTGTGTTTCATGAGAAGTAGTTTAATTATATTTAAATTAACCGACCGTCCAGAATAAAAGCTCCGACGATATCCTTATTTTCGAATATCATCGCGCTCATTGAAAGTAACAAAGTAGCCGCTTTTATTATGCCACCCGCGCGTTCTCTCAATTATATCAAAATCGCTTCTGCGTATTATTTGTGTTCAGTCACTCGTGTTCAGAACACTCTAAAAAGTTAATTGTTTATTTTCCTCCTTATTAGTGGCAAGGATTTCGACCGAGCGAATCCTTGTAAGAGAGTCATGTTTAACACGATAACAGCGTGTTAGCGACCACTCATCCTGTCGCCATTATCACGTCGATCCATTAGCAGAACTATCAGTGAAATCCTACGAACCGTGTCTGCTTGTCCTTTGCTCACCTTTGACTTTTACTGGCTTCTGATTCTGTGAATCGATTCAAGGAACAAACCATCACAAGTACCTTCCAACTGACACAATTCGCTCTTTGACGAGAGAATTCAAATCCACAGTTTTCATCGAAAAGAGTTATAAATAATTCATACTTAACTCTAAAGATTTCTCGGAAGGTTCAGAAGATCATGACAAAATTAATCCTAATTGATAATTTCGTTTCAAAATGTCTTTAACTGGTATTCGCAAGTCCAGTGTATCCGATAAAACTTTAAATTAATGTATCTTTGCTTAAAGTTAACATGATTGAATGATTTTTTTTTATTTTGAAAATCAAAATCCAAAAAATAAAATCATATAACTTATTTATTGTAAAATTATGTAAGATTATAAAAAACATTTGTTATAAACAATTTTTCATAACATCTTTTGAAAAAAACGCATAATTGAAAAAAAATGTCTGGATCTGCGAATATCAATTAGAGTTAAAATTCATAATTTCTGTTCACAATACAAAAGCTCGTAATTGGTAGATTAACGGGAAATTCGTTAATTAACTGGATTAACTCGATTAATTCGATTAATGCGTAACTAGATTCAGTTTGACTTTTCAACAATTTTTTAGTACGCCGCGTGTCTCGATCAGTCTGCTGCTCATTCGTATGCGATTTTCGTGTGTGCGGTGACCAGTCGATACCTACGCGTAAACAAATTTATCACCCGCCGTGTCAACGCAGAAAATAGAAAGAGAGAACCGCAGGAAACAAGGTGCATGTGGCAGCGTGATGAAGGGACGACAGAATCGGAAAACTTCTGTTACCCGGCGGCGCACACAAATCTAGAGTAACTCGATTATCGGAATACCTGATAACGCGACGAAGCCAATGGATGGCGGGGTTGGTGTCTAGAAGAACAGAAAACCGAGGGACATCGAGCGGCGACTACGTCTCGTCTTTCTCGATATGCATGTGCGAACATATATACACGCCCACGCGTCCCACAAATGCACAGACAAACACACAAATACAATACGTCCTGGCAAACTCGTACATGCTTGGCGAAGCCGCTGCCGCAAAACCAACAATGCCGTTTTACCCGTTCCAATGACCATCCGGGTCCAGCTTGTGCGCGCGACATTAGTGTTCTCGGAGTCATACAGGGACCCTCTATAAATTTCTAACGGGGGAGTTAAATGTCACTCGAAACTCGGAGCACGCGCTGGCTTTATCCGACGACGACCGAAACACTTCGCGATCGATGGCAGTATTCATCACTTCTGCGGAACGTAGGGCGTGAAACCAGACCAAGCAAATAGCGCGAACGAACATGAACGAATGAGTCTGCTTTAATCAATATAGATGGCAAGAATGAGCTCAAATTTACCTCGACGAATACATTCTTTTTCAAAGAGAAGAATAACGTTCGTCTGCGTAAATGCGTAAACGTTCGTTCGTGATCGTTCGTCTTTGCTAGCTCGGTCTTGGATCCTCTTTAACGTGACGTTTCACTTTACATAGATCTCCATCAACACGCGTGTATTCATTTCGAAGAAACGGCGATAAATTCTTAGGCGAAGCGAAAACAAGGAAATAACGGTTTTACGGCCAGCGTACGCTTGACGTCCCTTTAATTTGAACAGACGCACGGTGTGGAAAATCATTGCAACTCCGAGGAGGAACCGCCGCGTTGAAATTGGCTGCAGTTTCGTAAGTTCAACGCGCGCCATTAACCGAACTTGTTGTCATATTACGACCAACACGTAGAAATCCTCGGGTTTACGTTTGACTTCCGACATCGCGGTTCTCGTTTCTCAAAGCGGCCGCATCCTAAAACTACTTCGTTCCTATTTGTCATCACGTCGAAACTCTCGCAGAATTATTTCCAACTAGGTACATGTGCTTGCGAATTAACGCCTGTTGTGTTCGACGATTTTCGAGACAGGTCCTCCCATCCCATCTCGTACACGAAATTACATGAAAAAAAAAAAAAAAGAATTCTGCTGGCAGAGAAAATTTTGCCGCGTTAAAAGCAGTCGAACGCGTTATCGGCATGGCTTACAGCTTCGATTATCGGCCCTTTTGCACGACTGATCCCGTGACCCCGAGAGGATCGTACGTGAAGCGGCCTCGCGTACGTGTGCACCCTTTGAACTTCCTGTCCGAGTACAGCAAAAAGAGCAGAACGCTGGAAGAGATAGAGGCGTTTCTCCGCCCTCAAGAAAATCTACGTCCACGAAGCGTGGCGCGGTTAGTCGGGCGCCGATAGTTCCGAAGAACGGATCAACGACGAAGAGCGCATAAACCAGAGATCGATCTATGGAATTATGTTCGTGGGGATATCGCGATATCGTTCACGCGTTATCGCTCGATCGTTTTCGCGGGGCGCGGATCGATCGCGAGTAACTCCAGTCGTCAACGATCGGCCGCGCGATATTTTGACACGTGACATAATGACGCGTGTGCATATGCGCGCGTGTTTATCATTTTAAATGTATACAGATGTACGTGTAGACACGGACATAGAGGAAGAACACAGAGAGGGAGAGTCGGAAGGTGGGCGGTGGATAGATTGAAATACTTGGCGCTCGGCAGTCAGGCCGGCGCATCTGTGCCTCTTGAACGGATGAATTAATTATTGGTGTCGGGTGAAACGGTGACTTGTGCCGCACTTTTGAGTCCAAAATAACGATGATGGTGCACAGTGTCGACGATTGTTCGTGACGAAACAAGCGGATTTTTTATCTTTGCAAACGGTAGAGGAAGGAGCAATCATGACTTCCGCCAGTCTCTCGGAAGATAAGCAATCACAACTTTATCACTTTTACAATTCAGATTTCGCTTGATGATCCAGCAGTTAGACGTGCAATTTACTAGAACGTTACGATCGTGCTTAGCGCAGGCGTGCCGTAATCGGAGAGGATCTCTGTAAAACAATCGCTTTACGGGAGGAAAACGATACTCTCCTTGGATTTAAGACGTTTAAAAGATAAGCGTTTGAATACGTTGTAAATAACTTTCGCCAGAACAGTAGACTTAAACGCGTATATAAACGCAGAACACTTTTATAAAAGCGAACTGTGAGATCTGGCGCCGACAAGTGCTTCGGATTCTTACAATGGTGCCATGGCCCAATTTTCTCGCTTCTACGATCGCATTCCGTAATAATTGCATTGTTACGCGCCAATCGGTCACCACGAGATTTCCAATAGTCAAACTCTGTACTAGGGTCGATTATTAATGACGTCCTCGCGGTAACACGACAAATTCTCTCGATCGTGGTTTAATGCAGGTTCGTTCGATATAGTGCAAAGCAATTTTACATGAAATTGCACGACGGCGTATTCGCATACGCCGGTCTACGACTGGAAACGCGAATCGCGAAACGGTAACCGACGATAGTATCGTGTGCATTATTGCAGCTGTAATAATAATAATGATCGCATTCCGTGATCGTGTACTTATTATCCAACGACAAAGCAGCAAATTCGAAACGCGAAAACCACAACGTAGCATATTAAATTTTCAGAAACGCCTCAGTTCGGCGCAATTAGTAATTATATGGAAGCCGCAGCAAATATTGGAAGAAACTTGCACTTTATCATTAGCAAATAAATTTTATTGCCATTAGTAGCTATCACCAGAAGAAAGAAACCAATATTATTGTTCAACAGAAATATTACATGTTGATATATGTTAAAGTTTGAGTTATTTACCGTCAGTTTTTTATATATTCTCATATCGCTTTATATACCCTTATAGATATTCTTATAAATATATACAGAAAGAATAGTTTTGTTGAAATATCTAAAAATTTAACTAGATACAAATCTGAAAATAACGTAGAATAGATAAACATTAATAATAATGCAGCAAAAAGTTTTAACATTCTAGCAACTGATTTGAACATTCTACATAATTATTTTGATGGTTCCAATAAAATTATTATCAGTTAAAATTTTAGATAATTGAGCAAAAAATTGATCTTTCCGTACTTTTATGTGTCCTTATATATATTCCGCTTCACGAACACAAACCTTGAGAAAAAAACGTTCGATGATCGAAAAATTATCGTTAAATTTAATATAAAATTTAATATAACGGAAGCAAGTAAATTCACTCTTGTCAATTTTTTACGCTTCGTAAATCGACGAAAATAAACTGAATGCATGCAACGTGACCGCAAACACATGCAGCAATGAATGCAATGTATCGATGCATCCATGTGCGTGACGATCTTATCTATCATGCCATTGCAGTTCACTACATGCCATGGTGGAATACCCGAAACCGTCATGTTGGATTACCGTGCGATCGCTGTAGATATTTCCTTTGAATTAATCCCTATTGCATTCGCGGCTCGCCCAATGTGCTTCGTACATAAACACAAGCATATTTTGTCTGACAAACTATCTCGAATACTTGTTGGATGAACTCTCATTACAATGACGGAGAGTACGAATTAATCGCCTATGTTATATTATTATTATCTTAACGCTTGACTTTATTAAGCTTGTAACTCTAATATTCTAATGAAATTTAATTTATTTGATGCTTTTGAGAGAGAAAAGCTGCATTTTTTTACGAGAGTAATACGTGAAGATAGAACATTGTTCAGATAACTTCTGTAAAAAATTTTAATGAACCGACTGCCTCACAATGTTTGGCAATTCGCCAGCTGGCTATGAAACAAACCCGAATAGTACGGAAAGCGGAAAAAGTAAATATTTAAAAAATTGGGAAAAATATTGAAAATTCCTTTTGCGTATCTAAAACGTGTTCTCTGTCGGAATTTAATTGACAATCGACAAAGATTTTATTTAAATATACGTCTTTATTCTTGATGCGGAATCGCACAAGAATCCTGCAAAGGCACGTATTTACGCGGCAGTATTATAAAATATTTAAAAGCGGTAATATCGCATGTCTAGATTGCTTTCCACTTTTCTGTAACCCACCATGTCACAAATGATACAGAGTGTTTGCAGTAAACAGGTCTCTTATCTTTTAATTAAACATTAAAATTTAAAAAGATTAATTTTCTTTAACTACGTACATTTAAAATTGATATATTAAATTTCAGGAAAAATAAGATGCGCAGCTCAAAAATATAAAGAACCTTAAATTTTGATATTCAAAATTTGGCAACTGATCAAATCTTTTCTTTGGCAAGTTTTAATTTCCGTTCTATAGACTTATTCTGTAAAAAAATTTGTATATGTCTTCATTTTTGTTACAATTCTTTTCTTATCATAAGATTTTTCAATTTCTGTCCAATGCAGATAAAGAGAAAATAGCAAGAGAAAATAAATTGCAAAACTTAAAACGTTAAAATAAACGTTAATATCATACACGAGCGGCATCGTATATTATTTAATTCCGATATACAAGTCCCATAAACGTTTGTCATAAACGAAAGAAGATAAAAACCAAGCAAATGCTATTGTTCAGCAAGAAAATAAAAAAATTAGAAATCAACACTGTCCAATATCGTTTCTCATCCACTATATCTTCCTCTACGCTTGTAACATAATTATTATGTCGTATTCACGCACGTAAATTGTATATCTAACATATACAAAATCTATATAAAAATTAACACATTCATACGTATAGCGAGCAATTTATAGTGATCTGATTTTACCGCGATGTATAACGTTTGAAGTATGAAATGCGCGGGTAATAAAAATTGAATGTTCCATCTTCACTGTTCGCGTTATTGTCATATAGAGCACTGTGAATCTTCGCGAAATAATGTCTGCATCGTGCAACACTTCGCAATGTAGATATCAGCTCGCAAAGTCCGATGCTGTCGCGTTTCGCGGGGCGAATTTATGGTCATTCTATATATCTCGTAGCGCACACGTGTACGCGACACGATGCGTTTTGAATTCAAAGAGGCGGCAAATCGATCGACGCGAGAGAAGGAAGAAGTGAGTCGGGTATCGGGGAAGGAAATGGTGAATCGTTTGAACGAGACAGCGTCGATTATTTATCTAGATAAACAGATCGGGTCGTCCAAAAGCGATTACCGCGCCGCATAATGTCAGCCAATCGGCGCGGCAGTCGATTGTCTAGTTTGGAGCAACATCATTATCAGCGATATCCGCGATAAAATAGGGATTATTTCGAGAGGCTGAAATGTTTTAAATTATATTCGAGGCCAGAATTTCTTGCGTCGCTAATGGCGCACAAGAGAGAAGGAGAAAGAAACGTTACTTACGTTTATTTTCCAAATGCAAAGCTATCGGTTATTGCGAGCAATAGGAGTTATGATGTAGTTATGATATTTGTGTCGCACAATTGTAACTGTTTTATTGCATTGCGTGAACTCAACATAATATAACAGAGAAGGAAAAATATATCATGCGATTGTATCAATTCTTAAATTAAGCGACTGTTTATATTGTTTACAGCAAGAATCGATTAGGAAAACTATCTCGATGTAATTTAATTATTGGATGAAGCAAGTTTGTCGATGAATCACTTTACGTTTCTATTGAAAAACAACATTCGCCCGATCTGTAAATGTATCAAAGATAAATGTCGCGATTACTTAAAGCGAATGCAAATTCGCGTGCAGAAACACGTGCGGAACTATTCTAACAGATACATAACGATCCACACATCGTATAGCTCACGCCTCGTACGAAATTCGGTACGACTCATCTGTATTACATGACCTGCACGTGTTATCCGGTCCGGTGCCGGTGGATAGGAGGACGACTGGCGCCGGACATAACTCGTATGCAATATGCATAACACAGCTGATGACGTACTCCATGAGAGCGACCGAAAACCGCGATATTCTTGACGGTGGCGCGATCGAACGTCGCGACCCCAAAAACGTTTTTACGATCTACGAGAATAAAATCCGTTCCTGTAATCGAGCATCACGGTATTTTCGCAAGGAACATCTTAACTGGATGAACAATGGGTGCATCAATTCATTAACTGATTAACGATAGATCGAGAGCGAGAGATCGATAGTAGATCGCGACACAAAATGTCACATTCTCATTACGGCGGAAATCACGATTTTATTGCAAAGAAAAATTCGCCTAAAAATTGTTGCGAATTTCAAAATCTGATAAGATCGGGTAAATTTTGCGAGCAATAAGGAAGATGTCATTGAACAAATGATTTTC
>JANQDE010000004.1:3969760-4029644 GCA_037157785.1 Cephalotes varians
TACATTGAGTCGGAAAAGACCTATGTGTGGGCTTACGCCGGCGATTGCACGAAATAGAGCCTTTCTTTCTTTTTTGACGTATTATTCCAAAGTACATCGGCTTTTTCGACTTTTACTCGAATCACATAATCCGATGGCTCATATATTATTTCCCTCTTTCCATCCGAAAAAACGGCCAAATTATATTTAAATGAATGAAAAATTCAAAGCGCGTAATGAGATAGGGTCGTTAAATAATTGTTTGCTTGTAAATATCACAATCCAAACAATAATTTATAATTTCCATTCTTGATCGCTTCAATTCCTCTATTTATAAACGAATAATTGGCATGGAATACCTTCGATAAATAACCGCCGCCTCGATACAATTACGAATCGTTAATTGCAAAAGATAATTAATCGCCTGATAATTGCTAATTGTAATAAGGAAATGATCGCACGTTCTGATAATGTGACAACACGCAAATGGCGATGACCTTGTGTGTGTGCGTGTGTGTGTATATGCAATGGCAAGCTGTACGTCGCAAAAAACGAGTTTCGAGAATCGAACATCACATGCGAACAGAAATGTCGCCGCCACGAATATTTAATTTATTATAAAATGAATGCACGCCGGATATTCCATTTCTTCATATATTCCATTTCAAATTAATTTCGATATAAGCTACTTGCATATTAAATCTAATTTATTTTAACAATAAAATTTATCTTCATTTTGATAAAAGAAGAATATGTACGTAAATTAATTTATTGTTATTCCTTTTTTCCAAATTTTATGTCTCGAGAGCGGCGAAATTATGTCATTTTAACACAATAAAGAAAATTAAATTAAAATGCTGCGAAAATATGTGACGACACGTGTTTTCCTAATTTATTAAAACCGCACATGATTTCATTTAGAGATATAAAAATTGTAGGATAATAATAATAATGATTTAATCTTTATACATAATCCATACATGTACATATATATATACATACATATGTAATTTATTTCTATAACACATTTTTAAGATATACAATAATTGTGATACATTCATGTGTATAGCATTTTTTGTGTATCCGTTATATTTACGATTTTGTGATATACACAGTGAAGGACTCTAAATGTGTAGATACTCTAGATACAAAATCTTTAGAGTGATGTTGATCGCTCGGTTTCCCATTGTTATTAAATCTTCCTAATTATCCTCTGGGTCTTTTTTTCTATATTTGTTATCTGCATGCTTTTTTGTACATCCGCTTATGCACTATAGTTCGCCGATTAATTTTGCGGCCGATCAATCGACCGATAATTACGTGCGAGATTGTCTTCTTCCACAGGATTTAACGTACGGAGACGGCGGGCACAATTGGCGGAGTATAGTTTTCTCACTACTTGTCATCGGTTTCGTTATCGCTGGTATCGTCACGGCAATTTATCTCCTCGGGTGAGTTCGCGTTGCTTGCTCTTTTTAGCTTTCCTTTATTTTAACTTTTAATAATTTATCCCTCGCAATTTTTTCGACTAGATATATAACAGACAAAAAGATAATAGAAATAAAGAATTCTTTTCCGATAATAACATAAAATGTTAATGTGTATCTCTTATAGCCAAAAAACAAAATAGTTTATTATGAATGCTTAAAAAAGCTTGTACTATCTTCTTAAATTTGATTTTCCTTTTGATTTATTATTTACAGATACGTCGATGAACTCCTGTACTGGAGTGGCAGGCGTCTTACGTTAGACGAGTGCCTTCGTGATGACCTGACACCGCACAGGTTACCACCGACTTGGATAACCCACGAAAAGTTCGTCTACCAAGCCGACGATGGTTCTCTCACCCTCCTGGAGACCCGCAACAACGCTGTGACCCTTTTAGTCTCTAATCATACGCTTGTACGTATACATATAGTTACATACCACTGCGCTCTTTGCGCTTTGAGTCGCTAAACTTAGTACTTGTGACGTCGTAAATTTTCTACAAACGTTTTATAAATTATCACGTCGGGCCATGACAATAAATTTTTAATCATAAATTGATTCCGTGAAAGTTATAAAATAACGATTTATATTTATTAAATAATTCTATTATATATATATATATATATATATATATATATATATATATATATATATATATATATATATATATATCTCTGAACTCCATTTAAATTATAAAATTGCAATAGAACTTTTTGCAAATTAAACATTCTAAGGATTTGCAGTACGGTAACAATCAGAAGATAAATAGCAGTAGCCAGGAATTTTTTCTCAATTAAATCCCTAATGATATAAATTCGATAAAGTGGATAATTCTTCAGGGACGAGGGAAATAATTGAAGTTATTTAAGAGAAAGAAAATTCCAAACATGGGATCAGAAGAATTACTAATAAAGAAAGAAAGTGTGTTGTTGTGCTCTAATGCTGGTAAGAGATTAGAAGATTAGAGTCACTTTAAAAATGAGAATTTAAAAGGCAAGGCACAAGAAACTTGAAACCTCTTTTCTTGAAAAATTCGAGAATTATTACTCATTAACAAGCTTCTTAAAGAATTATTAATACGTCTTAACTTTGATTTGCATTTCATTTCGACATTTTATAAATATGTAATCTTGATGAAAGGAATGATTTGGACGACATAGTATTCAATATCAAATCTAGATTTGTCACATCTAAATTATTATAAACGACAAATAAGTATAAGTAAGTTTAAACGTACAAATTTTCGAAAATCTAAAGAACGCTTAAATTATAATTCAAATTCATCATTTAATTAATCAGTAAATTAATTAGCATCTTTGATAAAACTTTTACGAAAGGATTGCACAATCGTTATGCAGTTAATTATGTTAAAACTAATTTTTAAATTATGCAACAACCGCACACGCAAAATTCCGTAAAACATAAGAGATAAGATGAGTTGAGATAACTTCGATCGGCTACGTAAATTTAATTTATATTGGGCTCTTCAGGATATGCATCGTCTTATTATTGCATAATTATTATCGATTATTTTAATCTCTCTTTCATTTGTAAAGATTCAGATATTATATTAAATACATTATTCAAAGAAGTTATCAATGCCTAAAATAAATTTATTTATTTAAAGAATTCCATTTATATGGGTTAATTAGTTCGTGTTACATTAAACAAATCCTGTTTGAAATTCCAAATAAAGTCGATTGACACACATTGCGAATGGAAATACTCAAGTGGAGTTGTGGAATTTTCGGAAGCGGATACCAAATTCATTCATGATCCGATAATAATCCTCGCCAGATCCGAGCCATTCGGCCAAGAGAAGACCGTTATTTCCATCAGATTTCGGCGGAGTCCTAAATCACCAACCACGGCAGGAATATCCGCATTAGTGATGCACCGAGGTATCTTAGCTCCTTTGGTATCTAATCCGCCGATACCTAGCTATTGTCGCGCTTATCCAGAATTAATTGGAGACATGACCCTCGCACTCGCTAGATAATTACGTGCCAACTGCCTGAGTGCAGATATATTTCTATGGAACGTGCAAAAGGAATAAATTACAGAAGAAAGAAAAAAATAAATATGTGAGCTCTTCTTTTTTGCTTGCCACAGGATTAATAATAGGGTAGACTTATGAATTAAAAAATTATTAACTTGTCGGATTTGAAATCTCTCAGCTAGAAAATAGCATTCTAATTTTGAGCCGTTTATAATGTAGCTTCTTTATTATTGTGTGAATGAGCAGGGAAAATATAACGATCGAATATGTACCTTCAGGATGAAGCGGATAATTTCTCCTGCGCAATAGGTGAAGGTTTTCTCGAGAGATAAGTTCGATCGAGGATAGAAGACATATATCATATAATATTCTCACAAAATATTGCTTTTTTAGCTTGTTTTCTCTGTCTTTCGAGTTCTCGGTAGGTTTCTAACTGAGACAAACAATTAAATGATATTCCCAAACGTTTTCTATATATAGAAAAAATTTTTATATAGAGAAAATATAAGCTGAACCTTTTATCGAAAGTCAGTTTTGTTCTATCAATCGGCAGACTAGCCGAATGTACCTCGCGGCGTGTTGCGAAACAAAGACTAGATCGCATATAAAATGGAATCTAGGGTATTCCACGGTTTACCCGGGGCTGCAAGCACGCGCGGGATAAATATGAGGTATTCTGGATGCTGCGATATTGCGCTTCAGGTCCAATGATATCATCTGTATCTCGAGGCATTTCGATTACAATAGACTCGGAGCGGGAAAAAAGACAATTAAATGCTCTCGCTTAATAATATTATTCTAAAAATTCTAACGCGTCACATTCTACGAGGAACGAAACACAAAGATGCTGTGAAAAAAATTATGAAAACGTGTAAGAAATGTGTAAAAAACAAAATAAAATATACAATATTTTAAATAAAATATGCAAGATCTCCATAGCAAATTCTGACATGGACAATGAGGGAAAAAAAGAGAAACGAAAAGGGAAGCAGTTTATAACGAGACAGAAAGAGTGATCGATCTAGGTAGTGGTAGCGCGATAAGTATGCGTGCGCAGAGAGCCGATCCACTTAGTCTGGACAGGTTCCAAATCCGTGTTCTTTTTCTCTCTTGGACCGAGAGGCGATGCATAGACGAGTGTATACAGCGCATTGATCCGATCTGGCGTCCACCAGGATACGCCGCGTCCGGCTCGTCTCGCCGTCTCTTTCAGAGATGAGTATCGACTGCCAGCTACAATACTCATGTTATATCTATATACAACGCTACAACTTGAGCTTGAAAGTAAACGCGACAAACCTACGACGCTATCAATCTTAATAAAATCGGTATATAATTGTAAACGATAATTGCAAATCTCTAGAAACGAGATAGATTTAAAAAGGAAAACGCGGATTAAAAAAGAAAAAATGAAACGGAGGACTCGAATCAGAACATAGATATTCGGGTGCGATGTTAATAATAAAACAACTTCTCTTTTATGTACATATGAGAACATTTTATCTCTTAATTTAGGTCCATTCTTTTTCAACATTTAATTAAATCGTAAGTGGAATAAGTTTTACAAAAATATGGATAATGGACAATAAAAATTAATTTCAAAAAAATTTCTCTGGAATTTAAAATAATTTAACAGATACGATAAAGTTGCTGAAATCAACAACAGCTCTTAAATCTAATTTCATCTAAAAATTCAACCTAAAAATTCATTATATTTGTACATTTCAAGTATAATGAAATCATGACAATATGTAGCAATAATCTCAGATTAAAATAATAATAATAAATAATCTCACAAAGAGTATACAAAGAATATACAGTGATTAAATTTTTTATGAGATGATGTGATTCAAAACCTGATAAAATTTTAATAATTTTCCTATATATTTTTATTTTATCGTATAAAAATATTTCGTAAAACTTTTAACAGCAATATAATTTACTTTTGAATTAAATTGTAATTGAAACCGGATTCTACTCGATATTGCACAAAAAGTACTGTAATCTTTATTAAACTGCTTTCAGAGACAACTAAACGTTCAGGGCTACGAATGCAGCTCCGATCTACGTTATGTATTGTTCAGGCACAATGTCAAGCCGGTAAGTAGTTTAAACGTGGAAGTCTATCGGTCGAAAGTTTTTCACAGCTGCATCCTAACTTTCTAATCCGTCGCTTGTAGATAACGCTCGGACGTATAATACGACGCGGCGCAATTTAGTTGCAGTTAACTGTCGATTATCGCTATCGAAAACACATTCACCTTCTGTACTATATATATCAGTTTTTTTCTTTTTTTTCTTTTTATATTTCATATACTACAGATGTCGACAATTTTGCAGGTCTTTCGGAACACTTTTACCGCTCTTTACACTGTCTACGATGTCACGAATGAGTAAGTACATTAAATAATTAAAATATAGGAATACAATATTAATTTATATACACATATATATATATATATATATATAAATTAATATATTAAAATTTTTTGAAATTATATATATAGTTATAAAAAAATTAATTTAGTACGCAAAAATAATTTAAAAAATATTAATTAAAAAAATATTAATTTACAAATTTTTATTCTCATTTTTTTCTTTAACTTACTTAAATCTTTTTATTTCTATTTTTCTGCGTTAAATGCGTCTCTAAAAATATTTGTATAAAAAGAACATTGGGATGCAATTAAAATCATTAAATATGACTTGCAATATACATTCGTCTTTATAATCTTTTATTTGCTAGCCATCACACACCCCTTCGTCTACAAGCATCGCGACACATGCATCAGACGCGATTGCAACATGCCACCTGGTTGGGCAACACGTACAATCTTCTGATGATCTCCGAGAACGACATTTTTCTTAGAATGGGGCCCAGCGCGACAGAGGATACCCGCTTGACTGACACGGGCGAACCTGGAGTGATCTACAACGGCGTGCCTGACTGGTTATATCAGGAGGAAGTGCTACCGAGACCGCAAGCGATCTGGCCCAGTCCAGACGGCACGCATATTCTCTACGCCACGTTTAACGATACCAGAGTGAGCGCGTTGGAATTCCCTTGGTTCGGTACATCAGGTCAAGATGGAGTCGGTCCGAATCCTCTGAGCGCATCCAGATCCTTTCCACCTTCCAGATCGGTTAGATACCCAAGACCGGGTTTCCCCAATCCGGAGGTCGAACTGTGGATCATAGATCTCAGTAACGTGAGCTCGACAAATTATAACGGTACTGGGAACGTCACGTGGTCAATGAAAATGAAGTTGAGGCCGCCGTCACTCTTGGATGAAGAGTATGTCAAATTATTAAAGATTTCTTTTATCCTAATTGCAAAATACACGGGATAATTTCTAGAAAGTATAAACTCAATAGTGGAAGAGTGAACAATGACATAGGACATCGCTTCGCTCGTTCCTAATTCTGTATTAATAAAATTCGTTTTTGCGGATATTTTCAGTGATTACTATCTGATATCGGCTGGCTGGGTTGGCGACGATGCTTCGCAGATCGCCGTCGTCTGGATGACGAGGATGCAGAACCTATCTATAGTGTCGGCTTGCCGCGCTCCCACGTGGGAATGCGAGGTGACCCACACGGAGCGGGCGCCCGAAGGACTGTGGCTGGACGCTCAACCACATCCTCTTTTCGCTCCAGATGGTGACAGCTTTCTGCTGTTAGCCACGGTGCAGGAAGGTGACAAGGAACATTTCACGCATATAAAACACGTCACACTCACGCAACAAAGAATAGCGGTGCTCTCCCATGGTCGTTATGAGGTGAGCGGCTTTTAAGATCGATATATCGTGAATAAACCCACTTTAGATAATATTCGTATCAGAATTTAGAATAGAATTCTATTTATAATTTTATATGCCATACAATAAAAATGTTTGAAAAATCAGAATATACACATTTATTTTATCAAAATACACGACACATAAAACTGTATTCCATTTTGAAATTGTAGATCGCGAATTATAAGGAATAATTATAGAAATGAAATAATAAATACAATGTAATATAATGATTAAAAATATATAATATATAAGAATAAGATAAGAATAAAAGAATTTAATCGTGCTTTCTCAAAACAGGTGAGCGAGATTTTAGCGTGGGACACGAAGGCGCATCTCGTGTATTATCTAGGCACTAGAGAAAAGATACCTGGCCAAAGACATCTCTACGTGGTACGTGATCCCGCCGCGGACGATCCCCGTCACTTCGAGCCATTGTGCGTGACATGCGATCTTGGAAATGTTCTTTGGGGCAGTAGGCAAGTCCCTTTCTCATAAGAAAAAAAAACAAATAAATCAATGTAATCAATTCTCGATCATATAAAATTGAAATAAGAATTTGTTGGATATTGCAGGTTTTATTATAAGAATTGTACACATTTCGGTGCTTCGGTCAGTCCATCGATGGACAACAATACGCAGGGTTACTACGTATTATATTGCGAAGGTCCTGGTCTCCCTCTCGCCGGTGTGCACATGATGTCGTCGCATAAGATGATCCGCTTGCTGTACGACACAAGGATCCAACGCGCGGAAAAACTATCAGAACTGGCACTGCCTACCAGGCGAAATCTTGAGGTAAATATCTGATATTGTTCCGATTCTATCTCAATCTCGATCAATTTTATACTGAAAGTATAATTTGAAATGATGGCAGGTACCACTACCTCAAGGTTGGCGGGCTCAAGTGCAGCTGCTATTGCCTCCTTCGTGGCGGGAAGAGCTCAGGGATGCGGCGTTTCCTGTACTCGTCGAGGTGAATGGCCGTCCTGGTAGCGAAGCCGTCACGGACAAGTTTCGGATAGACTGGGGAACGTATATGTCGAGTCACAATGACGTAGTTTATGTGAGACTAGACGTACGCGGCGCCCGTGGTCAAGGAAAGAGAGATCTCTTCAGGAAAATAGGTGGCGTCGAGGTACAGGATCAACTCACTGTGCTGAGATACCTTTTAAAGACGCACAAGTATCTCGACGACACTAGAGTCGGCGTATGGGGATGGGGTTACGGTGGATACGTAACCGCTATGGTTCTCGGCAGCCAGGAAAATGTCTTCAAGTGCGGCGTTGCAGTGAATCCAATCGCCGATTGGATGTACTACAGTAAGCATATAAATTTTGCAAAAATACACGGAGTGTCGCGTCTAATTTTTTCTTCTGCCGAGATATCTCATTGACATTACTAATAGATTCCGCGTTTACGGAACGAGTCCTTGGTGCCCCAGTTGAGAATTTTAAGGGCTATGTAGAGGCTGATCTCACGCAACGGGCGAGATTGGTGCCCAGTCATAGCCTTTATCTTCTTCATGGCCTAGCCGACCTCACAGCGCCTTACACGCACGGCGTTGCCTTCGCCAAGGCTTTGTCCGAAGCGGGAGTCATCTTTAGATATCAGGTAAAATAAGAAAACAAACGGTATAGATGTGTCGAAGAGTACTCGAGCTAATTGTTGTTTCTTTTTTCGGAATAGAGTTACGCGAACGAAGATCACGCCCTAAGGGGTGTACTCGAACACGCTTATCGTTCCATGGAGGACTTCCTCGCCGAGTGCCTCGCCCTGGATGCCTCCTAGTGCCTCAAGCCGAAGAATCTTTTGTTGTCTCTAGTGCGTCTATTTCCAATATATTCAGAACAGACGTTAATATGGAGACTCGTTCTCGAGGTCACGGCAATACTCGGAATAAACGGGATGATCTCCTCGTTTAGAGCCTGAATCGTGATAAAAATCAGGCCGCTGGGAATGCAAGAAAAGCGAAAACAATTGTTTATCCAAGCAGGCGAAGAAGAGAAGCAACACCATTTGATGCGCATATGTACGAATCTATGTGGGAAAACGAAGGATTGATAGAAAGAATTAAAAAATGGAAGCAAAGTGGCATTTATATGAGCAATATCGTGATGTATATCATTTGCCTAAGGATACCTCTTCACTACGAGGAAATTACTTTTCTTTTTAAATGCGCATCTAACGATACTTATATCGTTAGACTGCGAAAAAATTCAGAAATCACAAAGGATATCCGACAAGAACGAGGAGCGACAGAATTGCCTTGATGGAATTTTTGTACATTATCGAACAACGTCGCTCGCGTTTCCTGCGCAAATTTAATATAATAATTCCATAGTTTGTCAGGTAACATAAATTCTCACCGAACGGCTTTCGATGATGACGCACGCGTCGCGAAAGTGAAGAGAACATGCCGTGAAATCGGACGAGTTTTGAGAAGCGGAAAAAAACGAGACGCGTGTTCGAAAGCGCAGACCGAATTACTATGTGCGGAGCTTATCGATGGCTTGCAAATCCGCGTCATTCGCGTAGCGCTATCGGAACGACGTTGTGAAATCGACGCCGAGTATTGCGAGCTTGTCATTAACGTCTTGCTGTGTTCCAAGTCCCACGGACGCACACATAAGAAAGGCCTGCGATTTCATAGCGAGCGACTAAAGGCGAAATTAATACGGATTGTATAACACTTCAACGTACAGAGCTTATTGGGAGTCTGCAAACTTGCATTTTTCTTTGTGTCCTACTTTCCAAACGGAATTTATCAAATCACAGTGCTCGAATAATTCCAATGTGTATCTCGATACGAGGGATCGGTTCTGCGGATTGCGATTGATGCTTTTACGATGAAATCGAAAATCTCAGATCCAAGATCTTTCGGATTAAGTTACGTATGTTCGGAAGAAAGAGTTTGCAAGCTTCCGTCTTACATGTTGTCTTTTTTTCTAGCTACGTCACTGGTGCCTCCCCGATTTTAAACGGAGAAAAAATATCTACGCCTATGCGGTGACGTTCGTCCACAGGCATCGACATATATTTACATTATATAGAATCCGGCTACTGTGAGTTTTGTGTTGTACAGCTTGGCGCCTAGTTCTATGTATTATAATGTTACACACATAAAAAGTTGTTTGACACAGATCCTTAGTATCCCCCCCATCTCGACCCGTCCCTCCCCCTTCTCCTCATCCGTTTGAATTTTGAATATTTGTACATATATATATATATATATATACACACCGAGAAGAAATGTGAAGCTTCTTCGACGAGATGATGCTTGCGTTGATGCTTGCAGGAATCATGAGTGATATATAGATAGACAAGAGCGATATCACTTGTTTTTAAATAACCGATTTTCGACAAGATTTACGAAAATATGCTTGTCGGAGTACACGTGTAAACACTCGATTCTCGTCGAAGGTGCAGGTATCAGACTCATAGTATACCTCTTCGAAATACATCGATCGATCCCGAATGAATGAACGACTACACTAAACGGACGATATACTTACAATCGTCAGTACTAGCTGTCGATCATCGATCAGGAGCGATCGACATACGACGTTGAGGCTCCCGAGTACTTGCTTGCCGTACTTTCAGGTGGAACAGTGAAAGACAAGATATGGCGAGACATCGTACGCTTATTGTCACATATAATTGACTTCGCTGCTCCACTAAAAGCAAACGCTCAGAAACGCGACGTCGTCGAAGAATAATAGGGCTCGTAAATGTTTTGGAAATATCTGTGGAAATATCGATGTTTTTGCGATACGTTTTACATAGATTTAATAATCTATGAGATCTCAAAAAATTGAAACATGAAAACTTCGAGATTTATTGCCTTATTTGACGTTACGATTAATTTGCGTTTTTAAAAGTTACGGGCTTAAAAATTCTCTGTACATATATCATTTTTAACAGAGCAAGTCTTATAATTTATGACTAATTTTATTATTATTGATTTACCTAACATGTTAGAATATTTAAAGAGTTTTATTGTACAAATTGAAACAAAATATCTTGACTATCTTAATTGCATATAACTTGCTAACTAAAAAATGTAAAATGATTTCGTTATAAAAGTTTTATTAAACCGCAGATAATGTCAAGATAATGTCAATATAGTGTCCAATTCGAAAATAAAGATAATTTACGAACCCGAATGTTAATTAGAGAAGAGGCGCGTTCAGACGAAGTGGAAGTGGCGCACGTCGCCATGTGTATGTGCTGCATGTACCAGCAGCTCTTAAATGCCGACAATCAAGGCTAGTGCAACTAATCAAACAATAATAAATAGAAACGGAGAAAAGAAAAAATTAATAATTTTAATGAATACTCGTGAATGATCGCTGTGGTTTGAGCGTATTTTAAACCGCGACGAAGTCTAATATTGCCAAACTATCGCGACCGAGAAGACTTCGCAAAAGCGATTTTTGCGAGGATAAAAATATTATAAATACGAAGGGTCGTTAGGTCGAGATGATGTGCCCGCTGTCGACTGTAGAAAGTACAAAGATGTAACGCGTAATGGAGGTTTCGAAAAATTCTACCTTGAATGAATTTATCCTTAGAGAGGATTTGCTCTAATTTCCTTTCACTATCTTTCGATGTTAAACATTGAAAATCAAAGGGCTGTAATAAATCTTACAATGAAATTAACGTGCAACGTATTACAATACGCAATAAACGTTATGTTACTCCTCCATTTCGCGATAAATGAATGGTCGTTTGTAGTGAAACAAAATGTTCGTTGTCAACAATATCGCTTCCATTTATTCCCGAATAAATATAACGCGAGCGATCGAAACGCGAATTGTTCGATCCCAAAAAATGGGAGAAAGAATGAGTGATCAATTGGAATCGGAAATATGAGAGAGCTAGGGAAAATGATGGGGAGGAGGAGAAAGAGTAGATATGGTAGAGCAAATGAGAGCGAGAGAATGTGTGCGTGTGTAAATCACAATCAATTATTAAATATAATAACGGCAGAAAGTGAGGCAAATCGTTAAATGTAAGCATAGGGCATCGGAAAAAAAAATTATCACGAAGGCAGGCACGCGCAACACAAGCATGCGACTTATGAAATTAATCGCAACAAAGAAACCTTGGTAGCAGCGCATAAGGGTATCTATAGCTTTTGGTAACGTATTATCGCCGCTAAAAGAAAAAAAAAACGTAAAAGGCAATGAAAAATACACTCGTATGGGCATACGTAAAGATACACGCAAAAAACACACACACACACACACACACGCAATATATTAAAAGAAACAGATAACTTTCTCACGCGGAAGTCAATATAAGGATTGGGCCCGTGCGAACGCAAGAATAAATTAATGTAAATTAAGTACACTCATCGCATAGGTCGATCTGAACGTCAAACAAAATGCGTTAATTAAAACAAGTTCAACAAGATTTAAAATAATATGTTATATTCACTGATTTCTTACAGAAAAAATAAATATATGACATTTCATTAAAAATCTGTGATGATTGTTAAAAGAAATATAAATTTCAGACAATTTTTCACAAATTTTTTATCTCTTTTTCTCTATATTTGAAATCGACTAATAAAAAATTTCGATCTTTAATTGTTTGACGATCAATGACAGTACGACTAGAAGGTAAATTGACAGTCCTGAAGACAAGTGACGTTTTTCTTTTTAATGATTTATAGCATCTGTGTCTGCTCGGAAGCGTGTCCGGCAGTCTCGAAAGATTGTTTTTTATATCTACTTCATCGAAATGCTTGATACGCATTCCATACGAGAATCACTGATGTCGTTCGGATTGTTCGATCGATACGCGCCTTCGATTAGTATCGCGGACGGGCATGGAAAGTTATTTCTACTCGATTTTTGACGATATTCGCACGGACCTGCACCGGAAACATCCACGAAATCGGCCACAATCAATGACTTGTACCGACTTGGTAATGTCAAAGAAAGTAAGCGAATCTTCAGGAATTATAACGTAAATTGTTCAATTTAAAAATTTTGATTTTGATTTTTTAGAAATCTCTTTTTTATCAAGAAAAAAAATGTTTTAAATTATTTCAAAATAAGTTGTAAATAAAACTGAATTTTTGCTTAACAGAAATCAGAAATATTTTAAAATTTATAATATTTTTACAAAGTCTATTCGTAATTTTATTTTATTTCAATTATATTATCATAATTTATTAAAATTTACTCAAAAATATTTCTCAAATCTTTTTCAAAGATCGAGATAAATTGACAAAAAATCAAGATTCAGCTCGATTAAATTTTCGAAAGCGATTGCGGTGAACTTCGTTTGTAGGTTCATAACGCGGCGCCAATTTCGCGGATGTCGTTCAAGTTATCTTCCACGTAACATTCACGAAATAATCATGTTATTAAGATTCTGCGTTTTTTAATATCAGCGAAGCTCGGCTCAGACCGGGTGGATAAAGTGTTTTCAATAAACTGTTATATTATCTGAAGTATTTTTAATTCTTCCTTAACATTGCATATTTGACGGACGATTTATGACAGCGGATTATAATTAAGACATCGAGACGTTGCAGACTTGAAAAATTATGGTTTTTCGTCGAACTAGAAAAAGAAAACGCACAATTTCCTTAAACAGTTCAAAGCAAGAAAACTCTTACGTGCACGAAATTATCAATTATTCAAAGAACCGGTAAATATAATTTTAAAAATATTTTCTCTACAGTGCGCGTTATTTGAAGGATGCTTGTAACTTTATATTCAAGATTGCACGAGCATCCGTATGAGACGCGTTCGAAAAGTCTTCGTGAGATAGAAACGACGACAAATCTGATTAAATCTCTCATCCCATCGAGACGGTCATCCGCCAGCAGTGTCACATATTTGGGCTCGTTTCATAAAATTCCACAGCTTGTAACATTAGAGGATAGCAACGATAATTTCCCTGAGAAAGTTGTTCAATCGAAACCATGGATCAATGCCAACAATGAAAAGTTATTTAAAATAACATATATTTGTATTCATTACAAATCAAATTCGTTTTTTTTCTTTCTTATCTCCTTTGATAAAAGAACATGATAATAATTTTGCAGAAATAATTTCAACTGATATTTTCTTATTAAATTATTTAAAAGTCTTGTCAAACACTTTAAATATAATCTTGGCTATCTATTTTGTAAGATAAATATCCCTTCGTAAGAAAGTTCTTCGAAAAGGATGACACTGCTTCTATTTCTGCCTTGCCCTTCTGCAATATGCTCAGCTGCTTCGATATAGCTTTGTTTACATAACTTCGGGCTTTGATGGATCTCAATTTTACAAGATCAGCTTCGGTGAGCGGAATTGTTTTTGCTCCTATAGGAATCAGTTCTGAGGGATGGATTCCGAGCCAACGTGCATCAGGACAAGCCAAGCTTTCGTTTTCTTTACAAAGTGTCGATGAGCCAAAACTGCAGAAATCAATGTAATAGAAATATAAAAATAGAATATTTCCTGAATAAAAATTAAACTAGCTGTGATTAATACTATGTAAATTACAATATATATATAATGTGTGTATATATACGCTCAACTTTTGTATTGAAAAAGATTATGATGAAGTGCTAAAGTTATAAAATTTGTATAGTTTCTTTTTGATAAAAATTATGGCAATTTCGTAAATTACCGATAAATTAACATAATGTCTATGCCGAAAGGATCTGCGTCTACGATTATATAGACCGGCAAATTCATCTTTTCAGATAGCAACTTAACCAGCATCCTCGTAGCTACATCCGGATAACCTTTTCCTGTCACTAGAATGCATCTTAAGACGCGAGAGCAGTTTTCCTCGAGCAACTTTTGAAAGACCGCGTCCTTCTCAATGATCAGAACAAACTCGGCTTTCACACGAATGGAAGTTATGTTCGAAATCATTTGCGGAATCTGCGCGCCACCCGGTATCGTACAATCAATGACTTGATTATCGACTAGTGTGATGGTCATATTTCCTGCTACCAATCCTTTAGCTGTTGCCAGTAGTCCTGGAAGGACTTCCAGTTATCGAGTTTCATGTTCTTTTCTTTCAAATTTATTATTACAATGCTTTAGTATGTAATCAATATTTTAATCAATATTTTTGTTTTTAATCGTTATTTTTATTAGTCTTTCTAATTAAGAAGTATTTGGTAAACTCACTCAAATCCCACGGCGCGCACTCCAACAAATTAGCGATATCATTCAAAGCACGATCGACGTATCCTTGATTAGGTACTAAATATTTAGTGGTCTCGTTCTTTAAATCGTAATAAAATGATCGTCTGGTTTTGATTGTGTTCGTTAACAGCAAGCGATGAGCCTCGGCCATTATCAACATCATTAGAACAAATTTGTTTCTGCTATTTTTTATTGCAAAATCGACGGTTGTTTTTTCCGAATTTTGAGAAGTATCTCCATTATTCGCATCTTGCTCTTCGACAAAATCAAGTAAAGTACCGTTGAAAAACATCATTTCTTCTCGGAATGAATCGACTGAATATCTTGTATAAATATTTTCTTCATGTGTACTCGATTTCGAAATAACATTTTGGCCGCTAACGTACGAGATACATGGTGCCTGTCCGGTAGATATCTGTTCTATTATTTTCAGCGTAACAGCTTCGATGCGCGCAATTAAATCCTTCCTAGGGGGTAAAAAAATCATGCGCGAAAAAAAATAGATTACGATAGATTCAAAGCGAGTTTACGTTTACATCAAATTATTTGTGAGTGATAAAAAGATATAACGCACATAGCTTTGAACAAATATTGTACCTCAACTCTTTATTGTCGACTATCGGTATTTCGATATGTTTTTCATGAACGCCCAAATATTGATCGGTGTTCGATTCGGCGATTGTTTGGCCACAAAATTTTTTATTTGCGTTTTGCATTTTATCTAAATAAAAAAAAAGATATACAAATAACTAAATTAAGTTTTATATATTTTTCATGATATATTTTTACGAAATATTACTTTGAGAATGCTTTTACAAAAAAAGTGAAAGAAATAAGAATATGAGAAAATAAAACTAAATAATATATTTATAATTATCTTTCATTGAGCGCAGTTAATATCTTTTAAGATCATTAATCCTAGTTTTAGTTCTTCTTTGATCCAACAGATGCCTTTAGCTTGCACAAAGCAGACCTCGTACAGAAATCGTTTCTACATATCGGTAGAATTATTAAAAAAAATATATATACATAATTTTTTATTTTTTGAATAAATAATTATTACCGTTTATCACTGCTTTATAAAATTTTTATTCCATTTCTGTTAAATTTAACTATTAAGTGTTATAAATATTAAGTTTACTGAATTTGAAATTTCAAAAAACTTAGGTTTTTCTTTTGTAATAAAATAACAAAATAATATATAGACTGATTTACAAAAAAATAATTCACATTTCTAAAAGTTTTTTTTTGGAAAATAAAAACGGAAAAAATACCCGATAACCGATTTGATATTAACTAATTTATACGTTCGATTATTTAGATGTAGTTAATCAAAAGCATATAGATACATATTTCGTAAATCATAGTTCTAACGTATGTTCCATTCATTCATTTGTATTATTGCATATACGTAGCATATCACAAAAGCAATTCACAAAGAATCATTTAATAATTTAATTAGTTTATAAGAAATAAATCGATGATCATAATAAGCAATTAATTTTTATTGCTTTATCGCTTTGCGTTTGTGTTAGGCATTTTAAAAGCGCCTATTTAATGTCCCATAAATATCGGACAATTTATATACTGGAACGGTATGAAAAATTGCGACACCAAAAAAAATTTAGATCCAAAGACGAAAGCCGAATCGAGCAGAGAGAGGATCCGGATACGCTTTTCAGTCGTCGTTGAATGTTACGAGACGAGTTAAAAGGCGCGTTGGCAGATAAAAATCTACTACCTATCCGAAGCAGACATTCTCACAGCAATAAACATATTAGGTCCCGACCTGAGGTAAAGTATTGGCCGCGAGGACTCATCCGAAGCCATGACGGAGTAGACATTAATTTTTCTTCCGATCACCGACATTCATATCGAAGTGGCGAATCTCGAGAGAGGCCCCGGACACCCCGCTGCGCATTTGTGAGCACCGACCATTGAACGGCGCGCTACTGTACGCACTAAAGACACTTCAGGGACTTATTGTAAGCGCGAAACACACACCCCTTACTGCAAAACGTTCGATTGTAACGAAATTCAGCGTACATTCGCCACTGCTTTAATGGGAAGCCGTCCGGAAGATGAGCGTGACCAAAATTAGCCACTTCCGAGTTGCAAGATCTCTTTTAGAAAACTGATTATATTTATAAAACAATATTTTTATAAAAATTTAAAAATCGTTTGCGAATAATTTATATATATACGAGGTGTCTGTCAATTACATCGTGTGATGATGTATAAATTCCAAAATTACAGCTGATTCAAACGAAATGTTACTGCGAAAATGAAAATAAGCATCGAGTAGGGTTCTGTCATAAATTTCCCCCTAATCCGTGACATGCGTTGGGTATCAAACATTTTCGCAAATAGAGAACAATGAATATTAACGAGCTATGATATCTAACGTGTGCCAAAACATTTCAGAGACAAACAAATGATCTGTGACACAAATTAATTAGCTGAGATTAAGAATATTTAGATTCTAGATAGATTAAAAAATATCTGTGAATTCGCATTGACAAGCGTCGTTCATACAAAAAGTGAAACACCATCTTAAAGTTTCAGCCTCTTAGATGCTTATAACAAGATTATTCATGAAAAAATAATGCGGCAAGCATACTCGCACTCGGTTTCGCATTAAAGACACTCCAAGACTGCGCTGTTACAAAGGGGGATAGTGTTACATTGTGCAACGAGCACAGTGGAGAAACAGCCCTAAGAAAGCCCTCGCCAGCCCTCAAATAGCCCGTATATAAACCAACACGCGTCGTCGGCACGTCCTTAAAATGTCAGTTAGATACGCGAAGAAGGTTGAATCGTATAGATATTTACGAAATCTCACGCAAATGCGCTTGACGTACCTCATCAGGGTGATAATCCCTTCTGCGTTCGCGCACAAACACGAAGAAAACTGGATGCCTGCCGGCAAAAACGCCGATGAATGTAGAAATATTTTATCGTGCTATGATGGAAATATTAAAATCACCGGTACGCGGAGTACCTGTCAAATTCTGTGACTTCCGGTTTATCGATTTACAAGAATAGAAATGAAGTCGTGGAGGGACAGTCGACTATAAAATTCTGTAAACTTCAATAGCGCGATAATCTTCTCGGCTCAAATATTCCCCTCGATTTGAATTCGCACGAAACTAAATATCTGTGGTTCGAATATGAAAAATACCTGTCGTATGTCAACTAGCTTGTTACTGGAGGTCAGGAATTTTCGAAACCCGATACGCTGGGCATTCTGCGATCAAGTAAGACCTCGAATATACGTTGCAAATCGACAATGTTCAAGTCTATTCAGAAAATCGTAATAGTCGAGGTTTTTCCTGCCAATAGATCGAATCTCTTGTCGTTGCTTTATTCACGTCTTGATACATTCAAGGCGATTTTCGAAGATAGTATCGAATTTGTCCAAGCAGAGGGGGAGACGGCTGCGAAGCAGCAGGAGTTGCCTAACGTATAGACTTAGAAAAAGTCAAAGGAGTGACTGCTAGTCAAAGTTACTACCTACATACGTATTTGACGTATTTACGTTAATTACAGAGCAAGAAACTACAAAATATTCACTTTATTAAAATTTTATTGAGCACGACTGAGTTTAAAGCAATAGCTTAACTTTTTATAAAGAAAACAGAGGAAATTCTGTAGAGGGAATTTCCTAGTTTCACCGACACGGGCGTGAACGATTGATCGTACGAAGTGCACTTATCGAAACTACTTGAACGCGCCGCGGTTTTCGAGGGATCGAACAACGTTATTGTAGCGACCACCGTGTTCACACACTATAAGGAGGGTTTGACGTGCGGCACTTGACTTAAACGTGAGCTTGGGAAAGTCTAAAACACTAAAACGACTGTCGTCACGTGATGCCAAACACTAAAACGATCCATCGAGTACTTGATTGAGATGACCAGTGATTTGAGATTTGAGGTAAAAAAAATCTTCCTAAAAAATGGACATAATTTCAAGCCCGATTTAATTGCAAAGATCAAGGCGCGAATGACGTATCTTTAAATTCTTTTTTTTCCAATTGCGAGATACAAATCAATTAAAATCCTTCGGAAAGATGCGCCAATTTCAAAGCGACGGAACGATAAAGAAAATGGTTTCGTGCGAAGATATTACATACCAATTTAATACGTCTTGAGCGCGTAATCACCTAACGAGCACTTTCGTTTCCCTTAAATTCAGCATTCCTTTAATAACAGGCCAGCACTTGGGACTAAATAAGATCTTTGCCTCTACTCGACGCGACGCCTTATTACACGTCAAATGTTTTCACGTTATACCGAGAAGAAAAGGAACCGAACGTGGCGTCTCAAGGATACTGTTGGATGGAGAAAATGACGAATAGAAAGAAGTTTGAAAAAAGCGAGACAGGAAAGACAAATGAAAATCAAATATAGGAAAATACAGATAGACATAAATCAAAGATGAAAGAATTGGAAAGAGATGAAGAATCTATGACTGAAAAGCAAAAAGAGGTTGGAGATGTAATCCCAACTCAGAAGAGCGCATTATGAAGAGTTCGATGACTTGTCGACGACGCGCCTGAGGCAAATGAGGCGACAGAAACTGTTGCGATCTTGTCAAAAGCCGTCTTTACGTGTGTCACAGCCCTCGAACGTGTTAAGTGTAGGTCAGTTATAGCAGGGAAACTGGTTCGATCACAACGAGTCAGTCGCCAATTAAAACAAAAATGGGAATTTTACATTGCTCTGAAGGTCGCTTATCTCGTCTTATCAACTGCGCATTAATTTCATAAAACTTCATTAAAGTCAACAGCAACTAAAACAACACATATTTCTATATATAAATATTTTTTAATCTAAAAATACGATTAATAAATTTTATTCTTTAACTTTAGATTTAATATAGGAAAACAGCTCATTAAAAAATTTAACAATTTTTAAGAGTTTAACATTTTTTGAAGAGTTTCAATATTTGAGATCTATTTCTGCTATTCTCTTTTTCTCTCTCTCCCTCTCTCGTCCATTCTCTTGCAGGATTAAATATTATATAAATTGATGTAGAAAAAACATAGAAAATATACAAAACAGACAATATACAGATAATATACAGACAATATACAGAATAAATACAGACAGTATGCAGAAAATTTTCCAAGATACATATTTCACTTAACATATTTTAACTAATTTATTTAAAAGATATATACCATAATTATTAATTATTATAATAATTTTTATTCTTTTAATGCACGAACTTCTATATGTTAATCTTCTATGCTCTATTTCTCCATAGTTTTTGGTCATTTTGCAATTTAATTTTTGTGATTTTTATAATTCATTCTCCCAGTGCGCAGTGATTTATGTGTGTAATTATGCAAAGGAGAAACAATTATATAGTGATCCAACCTACAGATATAGATTGAAATAGGCATAAAAGCATGATCGTGCGTGAGCTAATAAACGTTCGGCGTGTGCCACATGATGAGGCGGTTTGCAGCTGCCAGCTTTTTTCCGCGACAGAATTTTTCGCAATTATGAGACGAGCAGATGCGTTCTCGAAGAATGATGCTCGATTCGCTCGCGCATCTCTTTAGCTTTGCGTGTCTCGCAAAATTATATATATCTCTTTTTACCATCCGTCGCAGTCTGCAACGCCGCGCTTTGCTCGGATTAACCTTTCAACCCATGACTTTTTGTGCGGTGTTTCTTCGTCTCATTATGATCTTCGCGAGTACGTAAAATTATTCATCTTGAAAATTGCCATGAGCGCTACGTGATGCACTCGATGAAAATTGCCGCTACGTGATGCACTCAATGCCGAAAGTACCGTTTTTTTTTTTAACTTTCAATTTAACTTTCAATTTTTGTAACTACTAAGGCCAAGATATCTCAGAAACATTTTACGACAGCTATAGTAAAATGAACTACATTGATTGCGATCATGTTTCGAAACGCTCAAGAATTCCTGATAATTAAGAGCGGATGTTATTGAACTGCGATTATAGACTTGATCTTTAAGGGCGGTCTTTATCGCGGCTTAGAGGGTATTAACGGTGAGGGATAAAGAGCCATCCGTGTTCGACCCCAAGGATCATTGGCGCTTCGATAAGAAACGTACATTCGCCGATAAGCTGGTAGACCTTCCGAATTCTCGATCGTCCTTAATGATATCACGATAATGAGACTACGATCCTTTGTCATATGTGATTCGGTTTCTTCTATCAAGTTGAAAAACGACAATCTTATTTAATATTATTACGAAGAATGGTGCACATATCTAAGTCTATATTTTCAAATCTAAATAAATTACTAGTACAAACTTTGAAAGTGATTAAGACAAACGTGGAATAGTAGAGCGAGAGTGAATTGGACGAGCTGTCGAATCACGGAGGCGCGATCGCTGAGGTTTGTTGGCTTTTCGAGAATGCACCCTTGTTGAAATTGCATTGTTCGTAAACATATGTTCTCTCTCGTGGGCGTACGCAAAGGAGTAAACGAGAGGAGACAAACGAGAAGGACGAAGGAAAACGACGGACGAGCAGCAACGGTCTGACAACCAGTCTGGCATCACCTGGACGAGGAGCACGCGCCTTTTACTCCAACAGAAAGATTCAGGGGGGGGAGGAAAGAGGGGTCGAATGTCTCTCCCTATGAATATCGATGCAACGTACGTATTGTGGTCGCGAGGCCGCCCCGTCGAACGGCGCGTCGCCATAATGCGCTCGTATAACATCGCGACTCCACGTAACGACATTAAGCTTTCGCCACAATGGATGCGTGACCTGCCGCACTCATGGCCGTGAAAAACGATTCGCTCGAACCCTTCGATTCGCAATGAAAATCCTTTTAAACGCGCAAGCCCACGCTGCTCGGAATCGCCTTACAAAAGAATGTTTTTCATAGTCCCGAAACTGCGTCACCTCTATATCATCATCGTAACACTTTTAGGATTCGCAATCGGGAAAAACTATTTTTATTTTCAATAAATTACTGATTTATCTTCTGCTCAAAAAGTACTCGGAATTATTAAATAAAATATATAAATTGATATTTAATCGGATAAATTAATTTTGTTCCCTTTGAAATAGTCCTCATTCTCTGCAAGGCATGTGCTAACGTTTTACTGAAAAAACTGTTCTTCAAAACACTTTTCGTAAAGGAATGAAGGTATGGCCTACAGCGAATTTTCTTTTACAGCTTCTGTCAATTCAAAACGCTTTCCACGAAATGATAATTTGAGTTTTGGGAATAGAAAAAAGTCACAGGAGACCAAGGCAAATACAGTATTTGAGAAATGATATTTGAGTTTTTCGCCAAGATGTTGCGTACCAGCATCGATGTGTGAGATGATGCATTATCGCAATGCAAAATTCATGAGTTGTCTTTCCGGCCGTTTTTAAGCGCTTCAAAAGAAATTTTATTGGAAACACAAAATTTGAGACAAATTCTTTGTTTCTGATTTTTTGACATTGTAAAAATTGTCATGAGTACCAAAAATCGATTAACAACAACCGTAAACAAACTATTTTGATATACCATACTAAAACTCCGCATGAAAGTAGTCAAGGATAGTTGTGCCAACTTAGCGGCAAAAAAAAATTTCGATTTCGGTTCAACCGCTTCGATTAAATAGACAATTCCGAATACTTTTTAAGCAGAAATATCTATTCCTACATTCAAATAAAACACACAATGTTAAAAAATTGCTTTATACAGCAGTATCTTTCAACAGCAAAAATATTTTCAATATTTTAATATTACTTAATTTACTGATATAAAAGAAAGTCGCGAAATTTCTCTAATGCAGCGTCTTGTGACTTTATGAGGGACAATAATGTGTCATTGTTGAGATCGTCGACAACAATTAATCGAAGGTCGCTCGGCGAACCTTGCTGGTTCTCGTATCTCCGTCGTATTTGTGTGCATATAAAACACACGCATATTCGTGTCGAGACGCGACCGAAGAATCACACTTCAGTCCCTCCTTCTTCACCTTTTATTTCTTTTTGTGTGTTTCTCTTTTTGCAATCTTGCAGTGCACACGCGTTCTTTAATAACGAATTCATGAAAAGCAATTAACGTCGCGTGAGACCAAGGTGGAGAAATTGATTTAAAATGCACAATAATCCCGCGTTACTTGGCAATTAGAAGTGAAAATCAACATAAGTCCTTTTATCGCACTCATGCGCGTACATAGTCTCCGAGTATATCACAAAAATCGATTTATTCACAATACACGGAAAATAATTTGAGAAAAATCGCTGCTATGAAACGGCGTGAAATGGCTATTTACAGGCACGAAGAGGTCCCGAACGCGTATGTCAAGGGCGTGAATGCTTATATTTATGCCGTGCAACATTAACCCGGCATTTAATTTCGAACAGCTGCTTACTCGCGCATCACTCGTAAATTCGATTTCTTTGGGTCGTTCCGTCGCCTTCGACATCGCGCGATTCATCCCTCCGTACATAATGACGCACAATCAGCTTAACGAGATTTAACGATACAACTTCGCAAAACGCATCCTTCGCTAAGAAATATTCAAGAATGTACTATCAACGTATCTCTTTTCATAAATTATTTCATTATTTTATTATTTCATATCTTATAATCTCTTAATTGCAAATGCACAAGTTGAAATCAAATACGTAAAACGAAAATCTAATTAACAATTACAGATTGTTAAAATTGATTATCTTCATAACTCTCTCGATCAAAAATTATTCGTACGATCGGTGACGTTCATAACTTCATTGTAAAATTCCAAGTAACTAAAAAATGTCAATTGCAGCTGAATAATTCCTGATTGTCATTTAATGTCACATCTCTTTTAGCGCATCTTCGAACAGTTTCGAGTGACGTTCGATTGTAAATTGGTCAATTATCATTAATTACAAATGCAGACGCGTGCACTTGTGCAAGAAGAAGAGGCGGAGGTTACATCGAGAAAAGAGTCTTCTCCTTTTGCGCTTTTTGTAATACGAAAGCCGATTGACGCGACTCCGCTTTAACAAGAATCCATTCGACATTCTAACGAATTATTATGACAAAAGTAAAAGATTAGAGAGAAATTGTGATGAGAGAAGAAATCTTTGAAAAGCGATAATTTGTGAGGAAAAGTAAAAATAGGATCTCTATATCTTAGTCACATCTGAAAGCAGGCACGAGATGTACAAGATCGGTGGCCGATCGCACAATAGCACTTGTTGCAAAAGTCCCAAAATCAGGTCGTTCGTGTAACACCTTGCGCGATTCCCTCGAGACGGCACGAGAGAAAAAAGGAGAGAGAGACCTCGGAATAGCTCTGTAAAGTGTGAGAAAGCGGAACGGGGCCCGCGAAGAAGACAAGACATACAAGATGAGAGAGAGTCCGTCGAGGAGCGAGTTTCCCCTCGAACTACGTAAATAAAACGTTTTGTAGCCGGTTTTGGGAGTGCGGTCGTGCCGGCCCACCTACCGGAGAAAAGGGCTACCTGCCTCTCTCTCCTCAGGCCCGGGTTTGAGGTCTTCATTCAGACCGGGTTTCAACTCGGGCCTCGTAGCTGAAGCCATTGACTCCTCGCGACGAGATGGAGAGGAGTAAAAGGGAGTACTTCACCGATAAAGAAGGACGCAGAAAGAAAGAAAGAGAACGGGAGAAGGGACAGGAGAGAAGAAATTCTTCCGATATAGGGTAAGGGACAATGGACGCGTCATCCGTGTCCATCTAACTCTTCATACAGATATAATCGCCTGGGAATCCGCGATTTCAAGGAAGCGACGAAGCTTCTTTCAGGATGACTT
This sequence comes from Cephalotes varians, assembly GCA_037157785.1. NCBI lineage: Eukaryota > Metazoa > Arthropoda > Insecta > Hymenoptera > Formicidae > Cephalotes > Cephalotes varians. The sequence continues at coordinate 3,994,953 of JANQDE010000004.1, forward strand.
CTCTCGATGTGCGGGTGGGGATGATGGAATGAAAAGAATATCGGGAGTCGTCGGATCTCGCGTCGAAAAGATTTCGTGAACAATCGTTTGGTGTCTCCTCTTCCCCTCTCACGTGCATGTGGCGGATTCCATATTAGTGATCCATCACACGAGTAATAAAAAGCGCAGTGACTTCTTCGCCGTACTTGATCGCGGCTCGATCCCACATTAATCTGTCGTAAAACGTGAGATCAGATAAGACAGTTCTCTCTTTCTCTCTCCATCCCCTACCTCCCTCTCTCTCCTCCCTCCTTTTCCTCCTGTTCCATTTTTTTACGCATGAGTGTCACGCGGGTATTCGTGAAGTCTCATGATAAGAGACGATGGGGGTAGCATTATTGGATCTATGAAAACGAAACGATAGCGAACGCAACACAGCACTTTTCCCGCCGACTCGATTTCGCAGCAATAACAACATCACGCTGCTAAGGAAGATATTTTTCAATTCGACATTTTTTAATCCATCCGCTTTTCGCAAAGACTCTTCTTACAATTTCTTGTTGAGTATTTCAATAATTATAAGATGTTTATATTTTTATAGATGGAGATTTTATTTATGTATAAAAACGATTACGCGATAAATTGGGTGATGGATAACGAACCGTATAAAGATACAGGAGTTAATTGCTGTAATTACATTTTGCTCTCATGGTCAACGTGGCAACCTTAGGTTGTCAGGGTCGTACATTATCTCTTTGCTCCCTCTTTCCCTTTACTCTCTCTTTTCCTCTGTTTCCTTTTCAAAGTTTTGCAGCTGCGACATTTTTCTAGTCACGTTTATGCACGCGCATGTAAATGTCACAAACAGAATAGGTGCGTGCAACACAGTCTGCGAGAATTTTTTTCATAACGTAAAGATTCACCTGGCGCCGTTCAGTAATTGCATTAAGAAACAAATATATATATAATTCCACGCTATTAAAAATCATTTAATATTTCAAACACACAATTCTCAACTAAGTAACAAAATATCAGATTGAAATATGCACGAACTATCTTTCTTTTGTCTTTTATATATATATATATATAACATTTTAGAAGAGTCATTGATCAGATTAAATTTATAATATAAATTATTTCTTTTATTTCACAAATTACTAAGAATAATATTTTTCAATCGTAACTCTACATAATTATTTAATTACGTTAATTAATAAGAATAATATTTTTCAGTCGTAAAAACGTATATTATACATTATTATGAATGCATTAGTAGTCTATAGACCTATACTACATATATCTCTATCTTCTACTCTTTGAGTACTCAAAAAGTAGAAGATAGAGAAAAGAAGATAGAGAGAGCGGATAGATGCAAATCTTATTATTTCTGAAGAAGAACCTGCCATCGAAGAATCAACTCCGAAACCCACAAAGAAGCTATCGCGCAGACAGCACAGAGGTCTTTGTGTCTAAATCTTGCAAACTGCCGGAACACCCGGACAAATTATCATCTAACGTCACAACAGAGCGTGCCTTTTCTTGTCCCAGCTCTTTCTCGCCTTTACTTTCCATCTCTCCTCTTCCAAAGTGGATTCGACTGTTTGATTTATTGCAATCTCGACGCTCGATGTCTCCGCGGGAATTCGTGCACAGGCGCTCTAACCCTCCGATTTCCTTCTCGCTCTATACTCCACCTTTCTCTTTCTTTCTCTCTTTCTTTCTTTCGTTTTGATTCTAGTGAAATTCTACGGTGGTCAACCGTACAAAACGTCGATTATCCCAAGATTCATGGCCATCGTGCTCTTCATACAGGGCGCGTTGCTTGAAACCATTCAAGATACACGAAGACGCTGGTAAGAGCGCTTGCGATAATCTTTTGCAACGTGGGAGACCAGTCACATTTTTCCGCAGGTTTTACCGGTAATTAAGCTCGTCGTTTAATAATTATGAAATGTCAACGATAATAACACGAATTTCTTACGGTCGCACCTGCCGTCGCGATCTTGACATGAAAGAACTGCTCGGGCTTTTAAGACGACTTTATTAAGACGCGGATGTCACGAACAAACGTGTATATGCGGAGGTTGATTCCAATCTTGTCTTCATTGACTTTGATTTGTTTTTATCCGCTGTATCTTTTGCTTGCATTCGACTCGGTTACCTTGTAACCAACCTGTATTAAAGTTCAAGTATCTTGCTGAGCCTTACAGATTTATATAAAATAAGTATTAAAAAAATATGTTATTAATTTCAGTTACTCATTACTTAGGAAGAATTGAATTAGCGGGGGGGGGGAGAGGGGGCAATATTCTCGTTCATATAAAGTATCTCACAAGAAAGTGGATTATCCAACTGTTTTATGTATCTGAAGAGAAAGTTATCACGTCAATCTATCAAATTTCAGTTGCCAGCAGATGCGGTCACTCTTGAGATCAACAGCGGCCGCAGATGACACCGACGATTATGCATTATTTATTTCCTAAGGGGTTGCGATCGCGCCATTCGAGAAGAGAAGATGGTGGTCGCCTCCCGCGGTTCAACCTGATCAGATAATCGAACATCCCTCTGACATATAGCCACCTTCATAATAGCGTGCATGATTGTAACACCAACGTGTCACAATGTTGATCATATGTAAGTAATAATGAAATTAAACTGTCAGAATATAATTTCTCTAGAATATGTCTTTACAAAGTATGCAAAATTATCTCACTCGTTTCATTACACATAGATATTATAACCGCGCGTTCTGAGGGAGCCAATAGTAAAAGCTGAAATCAAGAATCTTATTTTTTTTTGCACTTGGGAGGTAAAAAATGATTTTTTTTTACAAAAAATCGAGGTCATTTATATTGACAGGAATGCCTCGCCGCTCTAAGAGATGAGTATTAAAGTCGGATCCGCTTCGCGCGGAGGGGGTCTGCGGCACGCGACCGCCACAAACCGGTGTTAGCAGAAATGCCGAGAGATCCATGCGGCTCCTCCAACGGATCCAAAGGAGAACGAATCGATACGACGGAGATGGCAAACGCGCACCGATCGGAATGAGAGGCGCAATAGAAAGAAAAAGGCGCGCAAGAAACGAAGGACCGAGAGGAACGAGTCACGGCGACGTCCTTGGGATCCCTAACCCACATCTAATTCGCAAGCCGGTTTCGCGCGGCGAATGAACATGAGTATAAGATCCTGCGTCGTTATGACTACCGCAATAATTTATAATAACGCGCAATAAAAATATAAATACTAATAAGAAGTGGCGGTATAGTGTGCAGCAAAAGAGAGCAAGAGTAAATATGCGATAAAATAAAAAATTAAAAATGATACTAAATATATAATAGAGAATTGTTATATATGATAAATAAACTGCACGCGCTTAATTCGTTCAATAAATCTTCAAAATGCGTTTTATATCGCATGGTACGTGCCTCTGCTTATGCGTTCACGTACACAAGGAAACTGTACATTGCATTCGCGTAGTAATTATTCGCGGAGAACACGATGATAGCAATTAAGACAGTGAGACTTTGCCACTGAATTGCCAATCGATTTTTTTACTCGATAAGGATCTGTTTGGTGAGATAAACAGTGCGATTCAATGCGTCCTTAACAAGAAATTGGTTCATGGGACCTTGTATAAATTCTTTCTCAGGGTAACAAAGGAAAATCTATAACAGAGATCATTTAAAAATAAACAAAGTCAACGAAAATCAATAAGAGTAAATAAAGGTGGCGCATTCAATGCTTTAAGAAACATCGACATAGATATTTCTCTACATCCCATGTTTTTTTTCTCTTTTCTCAATCGATCGACCCGGATTACGAAACACGATGAGAACGGTATCGCTCGTCGGTGGGGAATATTGGGATACCGCGCGATCGAGGACACAATATGATTGCGATATCATCACCTAGCCTCAGCCGGCAAGCGCGGTTCGTCGCCGTTAGAAATAATTTGCTAGACGGTAGCGCGTCACGTCGAGCCGATAGCTCGATGGCGCAGCTTTGGCTCGTGCCGGTAATGAGCCCGCATCGGGCAGTCCTCCACCGACGTGTCTCAAATACACAAAACGACGCTTACGCACGCGCGCGCGCGCGTCTGAACGAGCGAGCGCGCGAGCGGACTCACCGAGCGTGCAAACGGCCCGGACAGACAACGCAAATAGACTACCACACTGGGCCTAGCACCTGCTCAGAGTGTCACCAGCACTCTGTCGCCGATGAATAAAAATATTAGAACTGTAAAATAGCGAAGCTGGAAGACAGGTAGGGTAACAGAACAAAAGTGGAGGAAGAGGAAAAGAAAAAGGACGTAGGTGAGGAACTTTCATGCCGCGAGAAGCTTCCTCTTCGCGACCACGCGCACACGTTTTGTGCTCGCTCCGGTCGTCAAAAATTTACCCTTACGACTCTCTCGCGGTTCGCCATGACCGCCTCTTGCTTTATGTCGTGTTGGCGCGGTGGATCCTGTAAGGCGTCGGTCGTCTCCTATTCACGAAAGAGATGCTATCGCGCAGAAGATTTCACCCTCTTGCCGCTGCTGGTCGTCGAATCATTTTCCTTAGAAAACCCAGCAGATGTACTCGAAGACCCGGCTGCGACTTAAAAAAATATCGGGCGAGTTTTATCTCCGGAATACCAAGTTGAACGACGGATGATTTTAATGATTATTATAAGAAAAAATAAAAAATAAACAAAAATCTATTACCACATACACAGAAAAAAACATGAACTGAGGGAACTGAAGTAACGAAGTAATGTTTGTACCGATCGCAAAATAAAAAGAGGAGACCGGGGGTAGCATGGCCTCCCCTACAAAGGATTCGCAGCACTGTGTTTTGCGGTTTTTTCATTTTGGCACGCGCACGACGTGCCCCGGGTAAACGGATATCTCACAAAGCGCTTTATTGTGCGAAATTGAATACCAACGCTAAATACGCGTTAAAAGGGATGCCCTCGCTTTATCGTCTCACGTGGTTCCCTGCACGTCTTTTCACGAAGACTCGACATCAGTGCTCAGTATAGTCTTAAATTGAACTTTGTAATCGAAATACTATAATAATACTAATATTTTTTTTCAATTAATACAACTACACATATTTAATTATATACTTCAGACTTTATAAATACGAAAGAATCTATGTACTTAAACTTAACTTAAACATTAGGCAATTTTTTTAGATACTACAATTTCGAGCTCAAGGTAAAATTCGTGCGACGTGATGCAATAGATATAATCGATTATTCAAATCTTCTTCCTTGAAAATCAGAACCTTGAAAATCGGACAGTCGATCGAAGCTTCGGCAGATGCCGACGCGAGAAAATCGCGTTGCAAGTGCGCAAGAAGGCAGCTATCTATTTGCGCTTATAATGTACGAACAGGTGCTAACGCTGAAGCACTCGTCGTTGCATCTGCCATATCTAGCGTATGAAAAATGGCGGATTTTTATTTTATTTTTTTATCGGTAACGATTATATTGTGCGTCAAAATTATCATATACAAGTGTGACCAAATGGATTACGTACAGGAAGAGTACAATGGCATAATAATACATTACTTATATATAGCATGGCATTATAACTTTTGGCTCTATTTGTAAAAAAATCTCAGACGCGCATAATATAAGAGATCATTAAATGAGTTGCGTAATTTTGGCTTCATTATTCACTTCCATTCGACATTCGAAATCGAGATCATCTTTGTCATATTAAAAAGTTTGATTTTTAATCATTTTATTACCATCGAAATACGTTTTTCAATATTACCGTTAAAAGATTTAAATTCTTCAAATGCTCTTAACACACACAGCGTAGAAATTTTATTTGTTGCACGCAGCTATAAAAACGTGACTCTTCCGTTCAGATATATATTATTCGGCGATGACAGGGATGTTTTATGCGGAGTGCATCGAAACGTTTCAACGACATCAGGTTTCTCTCGCATATGGACCATCGAACACGAGAGAGAGGTTTCCTCCCCCGCGTATTCGATGATTCCAAAAATAAATGGGGATGATGCTGCAAAAGCATATCGAATGTATTCCGAGGCATATTGCGCTAATGCGGAAGTGTGGACTAGGTGATTACACTCATGTCGAAACGTGCGAGGATGTCGCTCTGTATCTAATACGAAGGAGGGGTTGCATACAAGTCACGACCGACACTCGACTACGTTTATGATTCTAAATAGCTTTGATGACGCTCCAAATGCGCCACGAAAAGTTAATTATCTCGTGATGCTATTACTCATTCGAATCCAATCGAGTTATTTGTTTGGACCTCGCGCGTATTCCAAAATTTTTGTTGGAATTTGTAAAATTTAAGCGGACTCAGTAACAAGAGAAGAAAAATTAATTTATTCGATAAAAAATGTACATACAATCAAATGAAATAATATTTCCCTTTGGAATGTAAGATACAACGATGTTGTGAACGATAAAATATAAATAAATTAAAAAATAATAAAATTTTATATTTTTCACTTACTTTTTTTTCACAGAAATTAATAAAAATTCTACTTTGAGGTAGTATTCCATGATGCAAAAAGGATGTATTTATTTAATAAAAGATAAATCAGCAAGACAGATATTGCCAATGAATACAGTACAGGAAATGCGCGCACGCGGTAAAAGCCAAATACGGAAAGTCCAGAGCAGATAATCAGCCCGTATGTTATAATCATCGCGTATTTGTTTCAGCCATTATCTATTTTGCCTCGTGCATCACCTGCTCGGTTGAAGCAGAAACGCGTGCGCGTTTGTAATTATTGTTCCTATAGTACGCGATATTTCGCTTGTTACTAGATGATAATTATTCATTGATTCCTGATGAGGTCGTTGGCTTTTACGTTGATACTTAGCAACTTTCGCCAAACACTCATGAAATCACGAAATATACAGCAATTGATTACTAATTAATAACAAATAAATAGAAAGAATAAGGACGGAATAGAGCGGATAATAATATATTGTTCGCATTATTTAGGCACCAGCTATTTTCAATCAAAAAGAACTATTGCGACTTCGATTCGTGATTTTTCTCGGTAACGCGCTGCCGGCGCGTCGCGGTGAGCCGTCACTGTGAAAGCTATGAATCGCGTATTTGCCTATGAAAGGAATCGAAGACACCTGAGGCGCCACACACGGCGGCGCGGTAACTCGAAACTCCCAAACCCTGCCTCGCGCAGCATCGCGACAGACATGTCTTTGCATAAAGGGCTCTTTGGAAAGGGAGGTCTCTTTTCAGAGACCCCACTCGAGATCATCTTTCTATTGATGCATCGTACCGAAACGCGACGATAACGAAAAACACGCGAGAAATTCAACGTGTTTACACGCGTTTGATGCGGATATATTCTCAATACTCGGATATTGCGGATATTCTCGATTAAAGAAATTCTTTATACTTTCATAAGCAATGAGCCAATCAATTCTAATGTAGATTCGTTCGCTCACAAATTTATCATGTGAGAAATTGAACGAGGCGGAAACTGGTCTGTGGGTAGCGAAGCATTGGCAATTTACGTAAAAACCAGGGCCGTTATCGAACATGATCGGATGAATCAGGAATTTCCATACGTAATTGCAGCGATTATGGTCCCGAGCAACTGGTGCCATCGTGCCTCCCCTACTATGCAGTCTGCAGTTCTGTTCCCGACGAGAGCGTATGCTTTTTTTAGATACTTTACGCGAGGACTCACGCACATCGAAGGGGGTGTTGAGCGTTTAAAATAGCATAAATTAACAAGGTATTTACGACAGATGCGGGGGTGGCAATATGGGGACGAAACTATGTCTCTTATCGAATATGATTCCTGACGCGATAAACTGAGAAGTCTTCTCTTGAAAGAATTTTCGTCCATATATATTAATATCCACGAGTTTTATGATTATCAATGATTATTAAATGCGCAAGATGCTTAACTGAAAAGATATAGTTAAAAATAGCTCTGGAGGAGTAAGCGGAACGACAATTAATTTCTCGAAAAGCCGTCGGGACCCCAGTAGCGTGAAAACGTTTTACGCGGCACGCGATTTTTAGGCCAACCCTAAAAAAAGGGCAATTATACAATCGTTATTTCCACAAATTGCGTCGTTGGCACGAGGGAACAAACATATCGCACGGGATCAATCCCTCCCTTACCACCCAGTCTTCTTTTCTGCTGCCGTTCCCCTGATCCAAGCTACAATTATTATGACGCGGAGAGAGAAAGACAAAAAGAGAGAACGTAGACCCGCGGTGCATGATCCTATGATTCACCTCTTAATGCGGCTCCTTCTGTTCGATTACGAGAGGCATGAATTAAATGAATATGTACACGAAACTTGAGCTAACTCGATTTGCTCTCATTAGAGGCAAGTCGCTAGTCTTCTAAATATAATTTTTATTTTTCTGTTTTCAAAGATTTGACTCTTTCTCTCTAATAATAATCAATACAATCAAAATAATCAATATATATATATATATATATACACAATTATATGCTTCACTTATTAAAGCATATGTAACATGTATATATTTGTATCAAATTAAAAAACAGTATCATTTTGCTGCTTTCAGTATTGTAAGGAAAAGGATCTCCCAAGAGTGCTTTCCGAGCTCTCGAGACTGCGTCTCTTACCGTGAAAGGGCGAGACAAAAGAGAGCAATGAATATTGTTTGCCAACGAGCGTAGTCCCAACGATCGGCAGGAAATGGCGCGGCCGAGAAAAGGCTTAAGACAAACAGCGAAGAGACCGATACTTTGCAACCTCGAATATCGTATCGAATAGGCGCACGTCACGTCGGTTAAGCAAATTAGCGCCGGCGGTGAATAAATTCTTCACGGTGAATGGAGACCGCTCACCACTTCACGGGGGGTAGATTCATCGGCATATGGTCGGCCGAATTCCATCAGAGCGTCATACTTTCGCTCGATGGTACGGGCGTACGCGCGATGTTCCAAAGCGACGAAATGACACGGTAGACATATTATTAGCGGATGACGATAGCTTATCATTTCTGAAATCGTTGTACAGCGATGTGCTGTCTAGATCAGGACGATTCGTGTACCGAATCGTTGCGATCGATACCCGATGTCAAAATGGGAAAAAGAGCGAATTACATTAATTACAACGATCAGAAATCTCTAACAAAATCTTCGTTCTATAAGTTGATGCGCCACTGCCGGCGTTTATAATAAAGGCAATAAACGAATTAAAAAGAGGTTGCTCGTCATGCCACTTTAGGGCATTATAGCTGCGGATCTGGCTCCTGATTAAGATAGTCCTTAACTGCTTCAATTATGTCTATCCTTAGATGAGGATCTTAGGTAGAACCGGGAGCACACACGTTTGTTCCTAACTGCGTTGCTCTCGAAATATGTACAGAGTAAAGGCACGTCATTCCGGCCCGGCTACCGCAAGATAAATATCTTAAACCGCGACCGGTACAAACCGTCCGACTTGGTGCAATTTCACGTCCGAGCCGTTGCATCGTCGGGCGCGACGCAAGGATCGCTTTGTGGCTTTGTACCAGAAAGACAATGGGGAGCCAGACGACGGAGACGGCTACGACGGAAGGGGCGTGTTTATGACACCCGTTAGATAAACGTTACATCATGCAACCCTCCCGATTGTTTGATCACCCAATGAATCAGTAATTCTACGATCCCCACACCGCACAATCACCGAAAAATCGAGAGATCGCGTCGAAATTAGTCGAGATTATATCGAAGTTAAAGAAAAGAGACATGGAACCCGACGACGAAATCTCTGATTTTTTTTATATGTCGGAGTTATCAAATTCGTGGAAGATTAACACGTATGGGGTGAAGAAACTCCAAGTCTAAAGGGATAATTTTAGCAAAGTGATATAAGTAAACAGCAGCGGTAGTAATTGTCAATTAGAGAATATATACACGACCACCCTTCGCGTTTCCTTTGTGGGTGTTACATCGGGAAATTCCCTAGCAGGAGCAGTTAGTGGCAGAGCTTAACTGGCGGTGAATCTTCCCACACCAATCAAAGAGCACCCCTCGAACGTTCCGTCTCCGCTCTCCACCGCTCTTGCCCCTCTCGTGATTCTCCCGGGAGTTATCTACCCCTGCTGAATGCGACGAGCGTGTGTGTGCACGTACGCCTCTAAAAGCCCCTTAATTCCGTTCATTTGTACCGTTGGCATCCGTATCGAAGGTCAGGCGGAGGGTTCGAGCTGTCAACGTCCTTACCAGTCGACGTTTCCTCGTCTCTCTACAAACCAATCAATCATCGATCTCCTTGTCTTTCGTCCTATCGGTTACCAAAATTGACAACCCTTTTATAATCTGCCGACTGTCTCTCTAGTATACTAATGCTAAATGTTTTAAAATTTATTTAAATATTGCAGACAAGGACATTTTATATTGTAGATAATGTAATGTTTAAACTTCGAGACGAAATGTTACGGCCAAAGTATCACGGTGATAAAGATTGTTTATCACAAATGTGACGTTTTATGAAAGCAGAAGAAAAAAGAAACACAATTGGCTATTACACGGCACACTTTAATGTGGACGAGCGCGACTCATCGGAATTATTATCCGCGTTGTCTGCTATTTCACATAAATTGTCCCGTACGGTTGTTAACAGTTTGTTAAAGTAGTAACGATTCGATTCGCGAGACACTCGAGCGGCGCATTCACATGAGCGCACTCGAGGTCCGTGTAAAGCGAGCGCGGGATGTTTATGGGGCTGCTTTCGGACTGGTAGCGTATTGCTCCGCGCAGCATGGGGCATGTACGCGGCGCACCCGTACCCCCATGCTGTCAGTGAAGTGCACCCTCGTCGTAAGAATCGCTTATGTATATCCATGGGAAAAATATTGGTTTATTTGGACGCTCGAAGATGCATTCGCATATAACGTTTGTCTGCCGATGCGCTGTTCGTACAGCCAATATGTATATTATCTGAAACCAAACTATCGTCAAAATATCGTCTACATCATGAATTAAAGTCCCTAAAGTATTTCTTTCAAAGATTTTTAATCACACTTAGCTTTTATTAATCATGATATTTCAAGTAGCGATATTTCTTTCTAGCGTGCGAATAAATGCGATAATGAAGACTCGTTCATCGTAAGCGTGCGATGGTGATTAGCTATTAAGAGATAACGATACCTACATGATGATAACTTTTTAAGGGACTTGTGAAACAACGTTTCTACGGCTAGATACGCGAATAGCACGAGCGCTGCTTTTCGAAGGACATGCATGGCGGACACGTGTCCACTGGGTCCGACACGTGGTTGCGGACGCCAGGTGGTCCTTCCGCCGTCATGCACCGTGTCGTTAAATGGCGATATATTCTGATAACAGGCCGCACCGACGCGCCCCACAAAGTGACGATTTTCCGCAAGCTATTCGGCAGATCAGGAGATACGTGATTTTCACGTTTTTGAAGAATAAGAGATCGAAGTCCACTTTAGATCTATAATTCGCGTTAAAGAATTTAGAAATTCTATTTGTTATTTATGTCTTTTGTAACACGAAAAACATTTGAAAACTCAAGATGTATACGTACACGGAAAGAACGGTTTTGCTAAAGAATCTAATAATTTAGCTAGATCTAAAAATAATTTTGTTAGACCATCAAAATAATTATGTAGGACGCCCAAACTAGTTACTAGAATGTCAAAATTTTTTGCAGCATCGTTCATTATACTTGAGCATCTTATATAATAATTTTAATATTTTAACAAAATTATTTTCAAATCTATATTTAACTAAATTTTTAGATACCTCAGCAAAATCGTTCTTTCTGTGTATCTATATAAAACATATGTTTATTAAAACACATACATACATGGCACATAAAATTATTAATAAAAATCTGTTCTGTATCATCTGAATTATTAATCGCGAAATTACAAGTCATCTAAAGAATTTAACTCAATAATATATTTCAACATGAAATCCAGATTCTCCTCTCATTCGACAAATAATTTCACAGAATTTTGAATGTTTTTGATTATAAGTGTTACTGTATGTCTAAGATTTCTTTTAATCCACTTATTTTCTGATTCGTAAACTATTGAATATATATGTGTCTGTTTTTGCGTTGTTTCCAATCCGAGGATTTGGTGAGAGTATTGTGGGAGGTGCGAGAAGAAGGTCACCGCGCGAAAAGCGAAAGCTTTAATCGCATGATGTGGGCGGCTTGACGAGCCAATAAGGCATGACATGACCGATCAGTTTACCTCTTCTGCCGTGAGCCACAGCATTATTTCCCGACCACAGTTCTGCTATCTTCCTATCTTTTCCGCAAAGTTCACACGAGTCAGCAGCGACGGCGGAGCGTCGCAAGGGGAGTGACGTTATATAATAGGGGATGATTGCCGTTTGACAAGCCCCTTTATGGCGCTTTTAATACATCGCTGATAGAGATAGGGTTTCGTGGTAGTTACGTCAAACGTTGCGAAATGTATCTTATTTTTCCATCATTATGATATTTTAAATCTCATTATGTTATTAGAAAGATATAAAACTGGCGAATAACAATGAAATTTGCAAGCTATATCCTTCCTTCGATCCCCTTTGAGCTTTAGGCTCAATAAATGCACATTTTCATAATATTATGAGTGTAGAATATAGCATTTCATTATTGCGAAAACATGTAAAAAAGTATCTCATTCACTTTAATTTACAGAATTTTTCTGTTAATATCCGATATATTTCATAGTAATCTTTGTAATAATATTGTCAAAATTTATTTTACAAAAATTTCACGTGAAATCCTTTGTGGAATAATTTGTGTAATGTTTAATTGTAAAACAATTAATATATATATATATACATATATGAGCTTAATTATAAGTTTAATTTGTATAATAGATTAAGAATTTAAAAAAAATTTCTAAACGCGAGATGTTTCAGAAATTCAGTTAATACGATATAGATTTATTATGAGCTCTAACATCGTATGCTGTTTTCACTAAACGCGTTCCCATATAGAATTACGGACAGGCAACCGTCTATCTCACCCCTCTACAGAAATCTGCTCGTCTGTCAGTACGGAAGATAATCATTTCACTTTAATAGACCGCGATCGACCATTCATAGAGCAGACGTAAACGAAGTCGAGCATTTCCTATCCAAAAGGGGCGCGTGCCAAAGGCAACCAAAAAATAGAAGGTTCCAATGGGATTCTTTGCGGATACCGGCTTTTCGAGAACCATTTTCAAAGTATCTCATGTCGAGATGTACGATGATGTAGTGCCAATAACTTTTGAAAATCAAACTCTGTTGGTCCTTTCAGTTCAGATTTAACGTCTAAAACTGTCAAACTGTTATCGCGAATAGTGTAGGTGTAATTGCGGTAGCTTCCGAATTCGCCTTGTGCCGAGGATGCGAATCTTTTCGCAGGACTGTACATTTTCTGCCTGTCTTTGTCATGGCTCGTGCCTGCGTTTAAGAGAAGAATGCCTACGATCCATCATGAGAATGCTTGTTAGGGGCTATTGTCGATCTTAAAGCGTTACAAACGTTTGAACGTTACATTGCGGTTTGATATTTTGTTGTACTTAATATATTGTTAATAAATATTTTGTCAATAAGTATTGATGATATCGCCACTTTTTAATATAACATAACCATTACGAAAAAAAATCTAATCTTCTTTGCCTCGTTTTGCAATTGTGTGTGTGTGAGTGTGTGTGTGCGTGCGCGCGCGCGCACATTTAAGATGGAATTTATAAATTTAAATCTTTTGGCTCTTACATAGCTTTAGAATATGGATTACGATTATTAAATTAAAAAGTCATTTGTGAATCGATTCTCAACGGTTACAAGCGCATCGGTCGGATCCCTTTGAAAGGATTACAGGGTTGATTATTGACACGAGGGGTTGGTTGGTCTTAGCTGACCCTTTTCCGCGTCTGGTGACACCCTATATGTTTGAACACATTTGTTGATAACCCCTTTTGCTCATCGCAAGATACCCATCGTATAGAGTTACAGAGATTTACGAAGTACAAATAGAAGAAGCAGCGAGACTTCGGAGAGCTGACTCTTCGAATCTCGTATCGTGGAACAATATTCTAACTGGTATTTCGGCATTCGAGATCGATATTTGTATGTCTACCCTGTCGCGCTTATTTAATAACGTGAATTGTAAAGTTAAACCGAGCAACGATCGACCTTCATATAAAGAAAAGAGGGTGGTTTTTAAAAATTATAAAATTTATATCGGCCGCGCGTGTCTAGCTTCCGTTGCGGAGGATCTTCCCCGCGGGATATCGGCCATTTTCGGACTCGAAGGGTCGAGTAAACGTTTTAATTTATGCGTAAACCATTGCGTCGTAATGCTCGTGTGCATCCGAATAGAGTAACGGAAGAGATGGTCCTTTAACCGAAGGGTTAAACTTCAAAAGTGATCCAAAAAAATATCTTAAATTGAGCACAATAACAGTGTCTCTATCTCATTAATTTAAATCAATATTAATAACTATGTTTTATTAATAATATCACTTTTTAATAACGCAATTTTTAGTGAATCTACATGAAGAGATCTAAAATTTTTTTGCTGGAACCTTAAAAATAATGAGCAATGCTGCAAAAAATTCTAGCAACTAATTTGAACGTTCTACATAATTACTTTGATAGTTCGACAAAATTACTTTTCTAATCGGTATCTAGTTTTTAGATCTTTCAGCAAAATCATTCTTTCATAGCTTGTAAATCACGATTTTCAATCAAATTTTACAATTAAAATTATCTAATATTATGAATTTAACTCTACATACCTTTTTGCCTTTCAATAATATTAATTGCATCACAGATGTTTTTGTATAATTTTTTAATCGATTTTGAACACATCAAGTTGATTTTCATTGAATTAAAGAGTATTCTGATGACTACTGCTCGATCACACACGTGACGTGTATTTAGCTGTATTTCGGTCTCTCGACCGGAAAATAAATTCGAGGAAGAAAGGAAAAGAAAGGAAAAATAAGCCGACCGAAATCGAGAAGCCAAAGATCTTACACACGATAGTTGACCTATAAATAGGCTCATACGTGATATAACGCGTACACGCCTATCGTGAATTCGCAGCTGAGCGCATACGGGTGCCCTAATAGAAAACTCAGTAACACGACAAAATTTCAGAAAAAATGTATAATAGTGAGCTACGAAAAGAAACAGGTAAGGACTTCTATAAATGCTCCCGTATCATAGAAAGATTCGACTTGGCGATAGATGCGAGATATTTTTCCCTGCCTTTCACGCCGCTCCACGAGAGCAAGCGCGCTCTTCGAGACCAATTTAAATCAATTTAACCTACCACCCCCTCCTTAAACGAGGCTCAATTGGCACACAATGAGAAGCCGGGAGTCCTTCGGTCGAAGGGAAACCATGCGTACTTAAATCTTAAAACTTCCTACGCCGTTCCACGTTGTCCAAAAAAAAAAAAAAACGAACTCATGAAAATAATCACTAAATTTTTTTTATTAGAGGTACGACATTATTCTACGGTTACCTAGAACACCCGCTGTTTTTCAGTCGCTAATAATCTCAATTCTAGTCAGTTAAAATCATATTATTATCGATACAGATAAAATACAATGTAATGAATGTGGGAGAATAGAAAAAAAGTGATAAGAGACGCACATATTATCCGTGTGAATGACGGATCTTTTACGTAATTAAATGAGAATAAAGATTATTAGAAAAACCTTTTTGTGAATAACTTTTTTCATCCTAAGCATATTTGGCCTAAAAATTTTTTCTCGATAAATCGTATAACCGCTTTATAAAAATTGAAATAAAACAGTGACAAGTCTTTTCCGCCTCTTCGCCGAAGTCAATCCTTTTGCGCACGCGTTTCCTGCCGAGGTGAAAGATGATTGGCCGGCGATTACGAAAACTCCTCGTCGTGGGTCGTACCGAAGCATATGTCGCAATACTTTAAGGGATACACAGAGGGGTGGTTTTTTTCTCGAAGGGCGCGTTTTCCGGGGTAACATCGGTTAAACGCGGGGACAATAGATATTAACTTTTTTTGAAGGTACATTATGAAGCCAGTGATGTTTTCGTAATTTCCGCCGACGGAAATCGCCATCAAAGGAAAAAATCGAAACGCAAAGTAAACGCAAAAAGTAATAATCTGGCAAATATCAGTGAATATTTCGAGTTTATTCCTTAATGTTTATCAATAGATTAATCCTCGCGAAATATAACAGCAACAAACATAGATTTGTTCGAATATGTGATTTATGTCGATAAACGCGATTTTCCATCGAGCGAGTTCGTAACCCCAAGTGATTTACAAAGCAAACAGAGGATTGACTCGTGCTGAATGGATTATGGAGTTCACATCAGATCATAGAGATCTCAGACCCAGAAGGCAGCATCGCTTTGAAAAACCGGAAACAGCCGGCACGAGTCCGGAGACGTGAGCGGGTTACCGACGTTATATTCTCGTCATCTGGCTTTCAATCAGGTAAGAGTCGCTGAAAAGAGCGATCATCGGAAATGTAAATGAAATTGCATCATGAAACAGACGCAAGTTTCAAAGATCTATAGACGTATTTTAAATGAATAAATGTATCTTGAATAAAAATCTCTGTAGAAAAACTATACTCCAAATTATAGTAGAGAATGTAATAAACGGTTTAATCACTCGATATATGCTAAAAAATCAAGGACTTAAGTGAATATTGTGCTTAAGGACGCGCGCACGTAGCTGACAGGTGACAGAATATTTAAAAGTTCTAAAAGAGGGGGTTTAGTCTCCTCCTACACGTTGCTAGCCGAGGCACGCGACTAGCATTGTATGCAAATGCGAGGCAGATGCGTGGATAAGCCCGAAAATTTGACCTTCTCGAACAGTACGATACGCCGCCACTTCGCAATCACTTATAAGATCAGTTATAAAAATGAGTCGAAGAAAATAAGAAATAATTTTAATTCTCAGTTGCATATTGTTAAGCTTTGACATTTGGTAAGATATTAAAAAAAAAAACGAGAAAAATTCGCTTAAAAACGTAGTAAAAGAAATTTCGCGAAGTGACGAGGCGAGTTAATGGCTCGTCAGAAAAGGCTCGTAAAAATTCTAATGGGCGCGATCTTTTTCTTTCTTTCACAATAATTCGCAATAATTGTCTCGAGAGACGGAAGAAGAGAGAGATAGAGATAGAGACAGAGATAGAGAGAGAAAAAGAGAGCGATCGCTGGCATCGTGCAATCTCGCGTTTATTACGTAGAGAAACGGCGGGGCGCGACGTCGCGAACAGGGAGATAGTGTCATGTACAGGAACGCACTCGCCGGTACACGCGAGCAGTACCTGTGTGCAAGTAACCAGAGTGTACTGTCACGGAGGCGTACAATAGGCCAGTTTCGGGGACAATAGCGGAGGCCGACAATCAAATCAGCTCGCTATCAGCTACCCAACCCACCAACGTTTATCCTTTGATCCGCTCAGTCGTTCGCTCGCTCACTCACTCGCGCGGGGCAGCAAACACTCCTGATTGCACACCCTCTGTATTTAAACAGCCTCGAACTGTGTCTCTCTCCTCCCGCCGCTGCTCCTCTTCACCCCGTCCAATTCCACGGTTCCTTCCATGTTTAATGGGTCTACAGAGGATGTGGGGGATGAGAGAGAAGAGAGAAAGGGACGGACAGAGCGAAGAGAGACGTCATCCGGCGTAAAACGCTATGTTCCAGCGACATTCCAACTTTCAAAAATTGATCTTATTTAAAACGCTGTAATATATCTAAGGCCTTGAAAAACATAAGAGTAGTATTTGATTTCTTCTAGATGACTTCATATCGCTAAAGATAATTGTACATTTCATATATAAATGTGAATTATGAGAAGCATAAAACGTTAAAAAATTAGTTTCAATTTTCGGAAATCGCTTCAAGCAGAATCAAACATTAAGCTTGCATAAGTCTAAAAATAAATTTCGATTACTGAACGTACAACATTTCGATTTTTACAACAATAATGAAAATCCCGAAGATTAGAAAGATCGAAATGTTACAAACAGAAATTAAGAAATTTGCTTGAAAACTTCATTCAACTTAGAATTCCAATTAATTAAGAAATAAAAATTTACTTCTAAACGACCTAATCCTAGTTTTAGTTTACACCTGTATGCACGTGGTAGGAAGTAACACCAGAAATATATATGCACGTGTCAGAGTACGTGCATCAAATCGCACGTGCGAGCAAAGCGCGGAAGTTGATCGTCGGACATGATAAACCTCATTTTGTTAAAAGCGTGAAAAAATGAACGTTATGAGTCATATTAAAAATTTAATCAAAAATATCAGAAATACTACGCAAAACCTCAAAGATCATTTTTTATTTAGCGTGAGATAAGGTTTTCGAAAGCAACCTGACATATCTATTTATAGAGAGCTCTGCAAAACGAATGGCAAAGACCGCGAATCGCGTTCGCGATGTGTGTATGAAGAGAATGGACAATATTGAAAGTTGTCGGTTGTGTCTAGCTTTCGAAAAGTTGCAGCGATATATCCGCGGCAGGCGACGTCTGTTCTATGTTCTCTTTCTGGGTTGAGATCGCAACTTCACAATTCCGAGGACGCGTTCACCTCGGCAGATATGTTTGCGTCGTGGGTTCGAGTTCGATCGAAGCGTAACGGGCCGTTGTCTTGGATGCGGGTACCTGGGGTTGGGGGAGGCAACGGGATAGGGAAGGTAGGAAGTAGGAGGTTCCTGCGAGGGACACCCTCTTGCCAGCTGATTACAAACTCAAGCCATCGCGCCACACGATTAGTCAATTAACACTCGTTCTTTCACGATGAATAATATCGTATAACTCCAAATATTAAGTATTTACCCGACGGAATATTGAGAAGTAGAGTATTAACATATTTAATTATACATATCTGGTCAAGTGTTAAATAATTTTGGTATAATTCACAAATTAAATATTTAATAGTAATTGTGAATTATAATAAACTTTCGAGTTGTTACTATTTCATTCGCTTTTATAATTTTTACAATTAATTTTGTTCTGTTAAAACAAAACTTATATACATAAGAAATAAAAACTCTATTAAAATTTATTGATTTCCTCCAAAATCTACCTAATTTGTAAATATCACTATTTTGCTTGTTCACAGGAGTCTAAAAGAGATGTGAAAACGAGCTTCCAAAACTACGATCTGTATCATTTTCCGTACAAATCTCAATATATCGAAACAGAGCACCGGCAAAGCCTTGGACCATTAAGTTCGGGAGAAATCCCGTTTCCACAGGGAGGAACCTCCGGTGATCGATTCCTCCGTGAGTTGAGAGGGGTTGCTATCGTCGATTAGGCACCCTCAAAAGGGAAGCAGTCGGCGATTGGTTAGCCACTGCCACTCCCACAGGCGGTGCTTGCCGACATATGGTGGCAACCACGGTATAACTCGCGTTCTACCGGGCACAACGTGCCTGGAGTCCAGCTAGTTTCCACCGTAGTGAAGCTGCCTCAGTTCACGCAGCGACGTCGTGCCGCACGCATCGACACGCACCTGTTCACTCCGAAGCAAACGTCAAAATCGACGTACCGCAGACGTCTGCAAAAGACTCTTGAAGACTAACTCACTTCTCGCTAAAATCCCAGTCAAGGGTCAAACGGCCTAAGAAACGTCGTCAAACGGCAATATGAATCTACAAGCATTCGTAAATCCGGCAACTGTCAAAATGATAGATTCTAAAGAAACTGGTTGCTTTCCATGATATCGCGACGATGATCGAAATGTTCGGAGGTTTCGATTCTCGGAAATTTCAAAAAACTCTGACTACCCCTGAGTGAAGTGCAGTCTCCTCGTATTCTATCGGTGACCCAAAGTGGCGCGTTTCCACAGTTGTGATAAATCATCGGGAGGACGTCCGTGGTGATCGCGAATCATCTACCGTGGCTAATCAACAAAGCACCGAGATATCAATTACGAAACAGCATCGACTATGGTAGTTCTGTAAGTATCTGCATTTACTCGATTTATTCGAATATATTTTCCTTAGATCAGAAAAACGGCAATCAATAATATTCATATCGATCAATATTGAATCTTTGGAAAATTATGATTACACGATTATAAGATATACGAGTATTTATATAAAATTTTATTATATCTTTCATATGGATTATGAGAAGCCGATTTCTTCGATATCAATCAATTTTTTTTTTATTTTCTTCTCTCGTTTTAAATTAAACTTAGACCTATAAGAGATAAGAAGACGAGATTCAGCAGTTAACTTGATAAATGCAAAAAATTAGTAATTTTTGCGCTTGGCATCGATTTCTCTTCCTTCAGATAGTGAGAGAAATTGAGCTGCTATCTAATCAATGGGCGTTCTGCGGGTCTCCCATTGGTGTGTGGGCGTTATCACGAGGTCTGATTGGACGCTAGGTGTTCTAGAAATCCCTCGTTTACACATGCGCGCCTCATCAGGCTACGTACGACCATTCGTGCGCGCGAGTTGTCGCTTCTTCGATATTTGTCAATCAAAAATACTTTCTATCATTATTTTAACTTTTTCTCATGTTAAACAGCTCATATCCTCCCCCAAAGAGTAATAATAAAAAAGTCCTTATTGCACATGTACATTATTGCAATGTACATTCCAAAAAATTTGAAAGTAATATATAATAATAAATATTTCTCTTTAATTATCCTACTCTACATAAGTTAATAATTCCTGTTTTAATTTTAATTGCATTATGGCGAAAACTTTTCCGATTTATATATAGAATTACCCAAGGCAAATTCTTCACGATCTTTTCGCTCGTTATATTAATCAAGATAAAAGGACAATCCAGGAATTCTAAATCGGAGAGGTGACGGCCGTCGGTTTGTGAAAACCCGATTAAGGATATACACTGCTGCCTCGCCATTGATCACAGCCCAACACCTCGAAGACAGATTAAACGAATGTCCGCGAGTAAGACGATCCCCTTTTATCTCGAATCTCGAGAATCGCTCTCTCGCTCTCTGTCTGTCGCTCCAAGAAACCCTTTGAACCCGCGGTACCATCCCCGTCGTGAATCCTTTTATGTCGCGGCAACCGAATGGAAGCTGACAGTTTATCCGATATTAATACAACGATATTGTACAGAATGGGACAAAACATGACATTTGAATTACTTTTAGAGGAGTGTTCCTTCACGATTTTTTTACATCATCGACGATATCATATCAATTGTGAATCAATTATGAGATATAATTGTATGATCTTAAAAATTGTGACAAATTCATGCAAAGATTCTTAATAAGATTTTCTCGATAGGATTTCCGAGTTGACTATCAATACACCGCAGTATTATGTGATATTAATGCGATCGAATGCCTCGTAGTCGTAAGCGACCCACGTGCTGCTCTAAATTTGGCGCGTCGAACTGATTGTACTCGCATCCTTCTCTCTCTTGTTAGGATCTCGGGATCGACGCGATCTTCTGAAAGTGCTCTTGGAGCGTACGGAATCAACAAAAAGTCGGATTTATAAAAATCCAGCCCGACCGGTTTTCTTTCATTCTATCGCGTTTCATTGAGCCTCGATGTGTTTTGCTTAGTTTTTTTGTGCCATCTCCCAACTTCTGCTCCGTTCTTCTGCTATTTGAGATCACACGTGGATATATCGTCTTCGTAAACAAATGTATACCGCAAAGATTAATATCGATGTGAGCAAAATGCAAGTGAATATAAAGAACAATCGATTTCATCGATCACATTAGACTGACCAATTTCAAAAATGATCTAAAAAGTTGTAAAAGTTGTAAGTTTCCTCGAATCACTTATTATTTCATGAAATAATCTTTTATTTCATTATGTAATTATGTTTCATATAGATCTTTCGTCCTAGAGATCTATTAAAAAATATTTTTCAAGTACATAAATATAAATCGCTAATTTTTTTTTAATTCTTAACGACGTGTTGCACGATATATGAATTTAGATGCAATTTATATATCTCATCGCGAGCTAAATGATGGACATTATTTGATGTCGATTATCTCGCAGAATTACGTTAAATATAAATCGAGTGATCTGACTCATATTGATCGTAAATAAAAATTTACAAAAAACGAGATAACGGTGTGGGTGTCAAATATCGTATAGGTTTATCGTTTCAGAGCGAAGAAAAATAAATGTTGTTAATACAAATTTCAAATTTTCAAACTGTCAATGAACCATTAAACACTTTTTTCGAGAAATTTATAATCAAAAGACAAAGAAAACAAAAAAATTAATGAAGATAGCATAGAAATTATATTGCGTATACAAACATCCCTTATTTCTTTTCACTTAAGAACAGAAAATTATTTAAACGTTAAGTTGTTTAACTATTTTGAATTTTGACTATATTTTAAGTTACTGATCGCAAAAAATAATTGTTCTTGCATATAATCACATAAAAGTAATTTTACATGTTTTATTTCCACGTGAAGTGGAATGCAATAAAATATAATAAAGATTAATAATAAATTGTAAATTAATAATGAACAAAGCGCGAAGTTGTGATGGGTAATATAACTATCGGCACGATGTTTCCGAATGGACGACACGATCGGTAACTCGAATCAAAAGCACGGGGAATTAACTTGTTTAGAAGCACGAGATTAACTCGCGAGCTAATCTCGCAGAAAGATCCAGACATAGCCCAACTACGAGCAGGAACGGGCACAGATATCGCGGACAGTAACGAACAAGAGTGAGAGAGGAAAGAGGATGGAGAAGAAAATGAGAGAGAAATCAGGAGAGAGCCAAGAGAAGAGCAATAAAGCGAGAGAAAGAGAGAGAGAGGGGCAAAGAAGGAAATAGGAAAGGACGGAGCAAGAAATTTCTTCCTTTTCACGGTGTGCCCTTCGTGATATTTTAGTGGCCTCGTCGCGGCGCGTATCTACCTTAATATCTGAAATTCTGAACGCGCACCCACACCACTGAGAAAGACACGAAACGAAGACATGTTCCCTTCTCTTTCTCTCTCTTTCTCTCTCGTTTCTATCTACATCTTTCTTTCACGAATGACAGTACGCCAGAATACACGCGCGTGTGCGTACGTCTTCGGCTCCGGACAATCTCGGCACAGCATCGTCCGCCGATGTATCATCTTACTCGGTGCTAAAGGCGATGACTTTATCACCGATCCGGGCAATCATTCACCTAAGCTGACTCTTTTCTCCGTTAAAGCTGTCCTCTTTCCTCGTCGTGTCCTCCCAGTTCGATTCTACTCTTACCGTTTCCACAGGAAAAGAGAGTGAAAGAGAGAAGCATTGACGTAATGTATAGTAAACGCGCCTCGCGTGTCTTCTTCTCGCTGTGCATAACGAACCATCGAGAAAGAATGGCAGAATTAAGAAGTCATTCTGCCAATCGTTTTTACGATGCCGCGAGCAACGATGCAAATGATCGTCATCAGAAATCTAGACGAGATATATGTCAGGCGATAAATGCCCGCGCGTCGAATCGAGGGGCACGGTAAACGTGCTTTACACGATTGGCGGTCGCTGTAATCGCGACAATTGAAACCGCGGCTCCTCGACAGCGATATCAGTGTGAGGAGAGTTTCACGAGGTGGTCCGCGTGGTTGAAGACGCGACCCACGGGCGATGAGGCGTTCTCGAGTAGGTGTTTCAGCATCGTAAACGTCCAGCTACGAGTGCGACTCGATAAAACTGACGGAAATGATGCGCGTACGCACCTAACGCGTAACCTGTGCGAGCACCGTAGGAGGCATGGAAATCCTTTCGAAATGCCGTCCCTGACATACGTATATAAGTAAATCCGAGCGAGAGAATATATAAGTCCGCCCGCGGATTCGCAATACCTAAATTAGTAGGACCTCGAGTCTACCGAGTGCCCGTCGGTTATTTGAATTTATCGAGAGGTATCAATCAAGTTTTATTCTTGTGGGAATCTTTGCGCGGTATTATAAATAGCTATACTATAAATAGCAGTAAATAACGTTCTTGGGAGAGAACGACGAAAATTGTTTAATCTTGATACGCGTCTCTTTCATATTTATTACAAAAATCCCTCAATTATTTATTAATCGTGCATGATATTCAGTACGCTTGCACTTCTCTCGCAGAGATCACAACTCTGAAAAATCTATTCGAGGTGTGATATACGATCGGGAGGTCGTTGTACACTCGGTTGCAACTCGAGGAGTCCTCGCATACCGTAATGCCGCCACAGATCATAAGCGGAGACTTTAATGTCAACGGGGGAAAGGCAGGAGCTGGTTTGTGAGCTGACGCGAAGAGATACACTTATAAGAGGATTTATGCACAAGTGTTTCTTGTGCCGCTTGGGCAAAAGAGACTCCAGCAACAAAAACCATTGGGGGCACGAAGATTAGCTGTGTATTCTTATTGTGTCTACACGTGATAGGGATGCGAATTAATCAAATGCCGGCGCTTTCACACGATTCTTTTCGCAACTCATGTCAAATTCAAGAAGCTGACATCAAGATCTTTGCACTGTCGATGAACAAAAGTGAGACAATAGGATCTATTTGCATGCGAAAGCTGCAAAACAAAGAGGGATAACTTTTTCGCAATCAACTACTGATTATTATTGATTAAGATTAACGTATTAATCAAGTTATTAATAAATTTGTCTAGCTTTTACTGTTCGCGTTGGATGCGTCAAATGTTCGATTACCGACGAAGATAAACATACGACCGTGAATACCGTCGACAAATTTTGAGAGTAGCTATACAAACCATCGAGGATCGATCTTCCGCACCTCGATCCGATCGCAATAAATGCAAGAATTCCGGAAAGACGCTGCTCCGTGTCGTGCCGTACCACCCACGAACTCCCATAAGTATCGTGCGAAGTACGGCCGGGTACGCACCATAAATTGGGATTTTATCCCGCAACTGCCGGACTCGTGGCACGACCGCAATTGCATAACACTAAATTAGTCCCTGAATTCGATTCCGGACAACAACTGCGATTGCAAGATCTCAAGATCGATTTTCGATCGCAATAAAATCGAATTGCATTCACGAAATAATGGCGCTGATTTGTTGGAACGATTATAACAATGTAAGATTTAAGAATCTAAAGAAGCTACAAAATTTATACTGAGATACAATCTTACTTTCTTTGAAGGAGTCGCGTGGGGTCGCCGACGATGTCAGCGACTGTCGCCGGCAACCAGCAGCAACACCATCCTCATCAAGAGTGGGACATAAACGATTCGAACGTTCCGAGAGTAAGTTCCCTTTTCGCTAAGCTTTGCCTCCTCACTCAAGATGAATCCAACGAATTTTCAAACGAAATATCTATTTTCCAAGATGTGCTTACGAACCCCGCAATAGATTCAATAAAATCGCGTTCCTGCGAGCGCCGCAATTTCAAAAATAGGATTTTGCTTCAGGTAGTAGAATATGATCCCTGGTGCGAATGGGCGGACGGACATGTGAGGAGAGTCTACGGACCGGATTGCGAGGAAGCGAGGAGGCACGCCTCCGGTTGGGCGATGAGAAACACCAACAATCACAACGTGAGCATTTTGAAGAAGAGTTGCTTGGGCGTTCTAGTGTGTTCGCAGGAGTGCATACTGCCCGGCGGTGGAAGGGTTCACCTCCGACCGGCGATCTGCGATAAGGTGAGCGAAGCGCATAACGGAACGATAAACATAAATCTCGGCCCGATAATAAATGTAAATTGCGCTCGCGTGATAATCACACGCGTTCGCCGGCATTCTTGTCGCGACGCAAAATTCCGTCGACGTCTGTTTGCCTGCGACGCGTACGTAATAATTGAGTAATTCGAAGTTTTATTTACGTGAGTCATCAATTAAATCTTTTGACACCCCGATAATTTCCCGAATAAGAGTCAAAAGTCAAACGGATTTATCAACAGTTCAATTTCTCCTTGCATTCAATACGCGCTTCAATCTTATCCGCAGGCCAGAAAAAAGCAACAGGGCAAACCATGCCCCAATAGACAATGTACCGGTCGCTTAGAGATATTATCGTGTCGCGGTCATTGCGGTTATCCTGTGACGCATTTTTGGCGGCACACGGAGCACGCGATCTTCTTTCAAGCCAAGGGCCAACACGATCATCCGCGACCGGAAGCGAAATCTACGTCGGAGGCGCGAAGAAGCGTGGGTGCCGGTAGGAGGGTCAGAGGGCTGGCAGTGCTTCTGGCGAGAGAGGCTGCCCTAGGTTCCAAGGTAATTCGCAATTTCATATTCGCTCTCATAATTCGAGAAAAAAATAGAATCTTTTTATCGGTTTCAAATTAGAAGATTAAATATCGATTTGATATATTTTTCAAGTTATATCGGTTAATATATTTGTATCTTGATCACTCTTTAACCCTTTTGCTCCTAACGTCAGCTATAGTCAGCATTCGCGAATTAATTTGTAAATAGTAGCATCTCTTGTGAGCGCCGCGCAAATTATATAGAAAAAAGAATGAACAACATAATTCGAATCATATTTGTTGTTCGTCTTCTATTTTTCGAATCAGTTTCGAACATCATAGTGCAATAATTAGTTAATAAGAATATTACAAATTTTAGGAAAGAGAAGTTCAAAGGATTTTTGTACTGATACGTCCGTCTGCTTTCTAAAAGTATTCTTATTTCTTAAAACTATCCTAATTTGTTTTTCATTTCAGTAAAATAATTGAGGTTTCTTCTCAAATTATAATTATCTTATACGCGATCAATCCGCAAAACTGTTTCATCGCTTATAACTCTATCATCTGAACCATTTTTTCTTCTGACTTTTAACTACAAAAACCGATTAATCGCTTATTTTGTTCAAAAAAATTTATTCGTCTGACTCTTCTCAAGCTAACTTAACAGCAATATTCCTTTACTTGAGGAGATACTGGTCTAACAGCATTTTTTTAAAAATATATCAAGTTTGTGTAATAAATTAATATATTCATCGGGCACACAGTCCGACGGAGCAGAATTGCATATCACATTTTACGCCTAATTTAACTGTACACACAGAAAAATATATAGGGGAGACCGGGGCAAGTTGTCATATAGGATTGGTTATCAAAAAGCTTATAACTCAATCAATATATGCCAGAAAATTCTCTTTTTTATATTATATATAGATTGCTGACGTAATATTTATGATGTAAAATGGTTTGCGCCAAAAGCATCGCGTATATTACTTATAACTTTTAAGAAAATGACGTTGGGGAGTAAATTTTTTTATCTCCTATTTTCTTGTTAATTTTTGGCATCACTAATCGCAATTTCACAGCAATCGTAGAAAATGACATGTCTTAAATAAATTTTGGCTCTGATTGAATAATCAGTATTGTAAGAAAATTTGTAAATATAAGTTCTTACTAAAAAAAACGTGTAGTTGTCCTAAATGGATGACTGATCCATTCATCCATTGATGATTTCATCCTTTTTCTAAAATTTATGATGAATATATTTCAAGACTATTAGCAAGAAAATATTCTTCTTTAAAGATAACCGTTACTTAAAAGAAGAAAAGTAAACTGAATAATCGCTTTTTTTAGCAGATAGAATATTTTTCTGTGTGTAAGCGAAAAGAAAAATGACTCACCGCAACGAAGAGCTGAATCGTACAATCTGTAGCCGCGCTTTCCTGCAATCAACGAAAAGTCATGTTTAATGAACAAATTACAATAAAATGCGTATGTTTCGTTGCAGTTAATGTCACTGAGAGGAACTAAAAGACCAAGCACCGACACGCTCGAGCAGTCGTCGAGAACGACGCAGCCACCTCCATTAATCTCTGATAAAGGTTATTATTTTATGCTTTGCTATCAAAATGTTCAAAATGTATATTAGACGTCACTAACCAATGTACTCAAGTATTCGAGAGCATCTAGGCTGAGTTCCGATATTCACTCAAATACTCAATATTTATAGTGCACGTAATGTATGGTACAGAACGAGCACTCGCAGAAATGAATATCGAACGTACTCCTAATGCACCGACATGCACTTCCCTTTGAGCCGTAAAACGACAGTCGTACGCGAGATGGCGCTAGCAACCAGATATTATCGGTGACGGGAACTGCAGGCGCGCGGAGCAAAGTTGAGAATCCGAAGACGAGATTAATATTTTTGTAATTTAGTCTCTCAAATTAAAATTCTGTTGCAACGAAATCTATCTGAAATTAATCTGAAGTGTACAATTTCGCGATCTATTCACCTCCCTAAAGCCTAATTTGCAAAACATCATTCTTTAGCTTTATATTTATCGAAATATTTTTGCTACACAAAATCTACAGATCCGTTAGAGAAATCTAGCATTAGGGTTAAGATTGCATGGAATATGTCCTGTATATCGAGTTTTCGATATAAAAATGTTTAATATTAAATTTTGCACAAGAAATAAACACTTACCGAACATCGTCGCCCCGTCAATCGTTCTGGCCGTATCAGCTGTAGATGTTTCGTCGAACAGACACTATTTCACAAAACACAGTTTCACACTAACGAAAACCGACCGACTGATTCGCTTGATTCGCGAGAGATTCATTTTCGAGATCGTGGAGACACTCGCGTCACGATGTAACAAGTATGGCGCACGGAAGTTGCACGGAACCTCGATTTTCGCGTCGCGAAGCGAATCGTGCCGAGACCGAATGTCGTCGTTATCGCGTTCATTCGCACTCGCCACGGAAGTGAAAGCGGACTCAATGCTTCTCTCGAAGACGTACTCACTCGCTTTCAAGCCGAGAGATTACAAATTCAATTTCGCTGCTTTCGCCCAATAAATGTTACGAAGCGCGCGAACGTTACAATGTACACACGCGTACCAACTTAGACTGCGGTCCACTTGACTGCTTCGAAGCATTCGATTGACCAATCAGAAGATAGAATTTTACAAATTAATCAATCAAAAAATGCTTCGAAGCGCCAAGTGGACCGCAGCCTTAGGCTGCTAAGGCGGCTAGTGATTGGCTAGATTTAAATCTTGCATTTCAAAAACTACCGCGTAAATTTGAACGAAGATAATGTAATAGAATAAATGCAACAATTCTTTTATCACTCAGTTTCTCTATTGTAATATCACAATTTGCGAAATTTGGAATTCTATGCATAAAATGCATTAAATTTTGACGAAATTTCAATTTTTGACTTGCAGGATTGATTACAATTAAGATGCGATCCGCATCGAATCGTGAAAATTGTATTCGCTTCTTATAAATTATAACTGGGGAATGAAAGATAAATTGCTTATATTATATAAACATAATATGTAATTGTTATATTATACATTATTATATATAGTTATTTATACATATAAATTATGCTTATATCATATATAATAATTGTTACGTTTTGAAAAAATTATGTTATAATTATTATATGTATTATTATTATATGTAATTATTATATGTATTAATTATTATTGTATAATTATTATAATGTTAATAATAATGATAATTTCCGAATAATAATAATATTGTTACAGGATATTCATGTTCGTGCCCGCCCTTCGAGTGCATGTGCTCGCTGCAGACGAACGTGCCATCGTATCCACAGTCTCATCATCATCAAACAACGATATATCCCCAACAGCTGCCTCCCACAGAGGGACCTTATTGGCTGCAGGACGTTCCGCCGCAAGAAAATCCCGTTGGTTATTGTTTGCCAAACCAGGTTTCTCAAGAAGCGTCCTATGGTGACTTTCCACCCTTCACGGGCGATCTTTTTCAACCAGAAGAGATCTTTCAATTGGATCAACCTTTGAGGCCTGATTTCTCTGCGAATCCGCAGGACGTAGCTCGTTCACCACCCACCTTACTCGATCTCGGCAGTGGTACCATTAAGTATGAGATGAAACAGCAAAATCAAGATCAGGGTTACTGGAATCAGTTTCTCAGCGAAGACTCCAGCAGCAGTCACCTGAGCCTGCCTCAAGATGAGAGGCTCCATTTCGCCAACTTCGAACCCGAGAAGATCTCTAACAGCTTTCCTTCTAGAAGAACGATGCACCATTACGCCCAAGAGAAGAATCAGAATCAGCCCGTGAACGACGTTCTAAGCTACCAGAATTATCCTCGATCGCAGAATCAAAAGAGTTTTATCGAGGGGAACGCAAAGGATGAGCATGAGCAGTCTTACTGGCCCCAGGATCAACAGGATAATAGATTACATTTGGAAAGTTTCGAAGTCAAAGAGGAGGATCTCTTGTCTTCGCGAAGAGAAGTCGAATGTTACAAGAATAGCTGTCAGCCTCCGATAGTGAACAGAACGGAGTACGGTCTTTACCAAAAGCCGAAGAGCGAAAATATACAAGAAACTGTACGACGCAACTGCAGCCCCGAGGGCAAGCCATATCATCCTTTCGATAGCTATCACCAAATGTTCGAACACGGTGACGCTAAGAATCAGCCACACAACCGCGTCATTCACGAAAATTCGATCCGAACGAACCTGGACGAAAGGCTTCAGGGTTGTTACGGCAGTCAGGAGACGCCGGAGACTGCGGAGAAGTTGTTCCACAATTCCGGCGTGGCGGAGACGTCAGTCCAGTCTCGAAATAGTCCCGAATCCTTCTTCTATCCTAGTAACGAACGTTGCCATTATACCTGTGAGATCCTTGAGCGGGTGCCGCAAATGATAGGCACCGAACCGGTTCACGGAACCGTTAACAACTATGGCGATTCGGCTACCGCCGATTTGGATTTGCCGCCCTTTGTAGATTATACGCTAGTCGGGATGCTGTGTAGCTCCACGGACGAGGAAACGTCGAGCCTGCTGCCGGGATGCCCTCAGGACTCGCACAACTACATTCCTCATCATTAGAGAATGTTCTCGCCGTCGCTCTACTCATTTGTATTATATAAATAAATATAAGATAGCGTTGCACTTTCTCCCCAAACTGACAAACCCATTTATTTGCTTGTAATTAATTTATTAAGTTAATGCAAACAGTTGATTTTTCCATCTAGCTTTGAGTATTCAAGCTTTGTATTCAATTATAAAATCAAAGTTTTTTTTGAAAAAAGGATTGAAAGAATTATCTCTTTAGAAAAAAGGCACATATTGAAACTATATTTTGCATCGATTTAATAAATCTGAAAACTCCGCGAGTTTTCTTCGGCTTAAGTAGGTCTCAAGAATCGAGGTGGAAGGGATCAAGAAGCAGAGCCGATGTAGCTTGGAAAAAGGTCACAAGATTTATTTGCAACTGATTTATTCGTAACAGATACTCTCACGATCACAATTGTTATGTATGTTATGCAATATTAGTATTATTATTATTATATTATGCCTACGCATTACACTTTCTCGATTATACATGCGCGATATCTTCCTTACTTATCTCTTACGAGAGAGTTCTCACGAGAGTTCGCATGCGGCGAACGTAACAGGACACACGAACAAAACAGATCGCAAAACACGTCCGCGCGATCGCAGGCTGGCCAGAACGAGAATCCTCTAAAATGATGCAGCATCAAGACAGAAAGATGCTACTGAAGAGAAAGAGATGGAGACGAGAGCGATGACGGGATTTCCCTTCGGCGTTGAGAGCGGATATATCCGACGGATATAGGAGGATTTGCTCTCGCGACAGATCGTTCTTATAAATTGCATGCGCACAGTTGCAATTTACGTAATTCTTAAATTTAATCAAAACGATTATATCATGCCTCGAATGCCACGATTGCCTCGATTAATAGTCGATCTTGCGCTGCTATTTGGTCTTTTCAACACTTTTCTTTGTACAAAAAAACAAACACTCTCACTTAACGCAATCATCATTGTGTACACATCATTCGCAGGTTTTCGTCAATTTAATCTGATTCTATAAAAGAAATTAATGAATCTAATTGATTAATCGAAAATCAAAAGTGAAATCAAGACTGCCGCGAATCGAATCTCGATTTATTTGTCCTTATGATTTACTGCCAAAATCGTATGTTATGATTTAATTTAATTTCCAAAATACTTAATTTACAAATTTAGTCGTAAAAAAATCTTAGCTATGTACAAATCGAAACTTTCCTATCGCTATATCTTTAGGCATATAAGAAAAGCAATCTAACAATAAGTTAGAATTATTATGTTAAACACCTTTTTATTTCATATTTGTTCCTTTCGAAAATTCGATCTCAATAATCATCAACGTCATTTTTCTTCGTTAGGAAATTTTCTCTCCTAATTATCTTTCTTTTTGTGCTCTTTTTCGATAGCTGCCAATTAATTCCGAATGAATCCAAACGAATAAATTTCCAAATCGAACAAGTTCAACTATGATTCTTAACCAAGCAAAGTGATAAGTGATACACTTACACAATATGCGAACACTTTGATATTTAGGTTCTCAATTTAATGAAATAAGACTGTAATTATCAAAATCAATCGAGTGAAGAAAAGACGCAGTTGTACACAGACCTTCCTCATTTTCTTCGAGCAACAACGTAATTCGTTAGAGTATCTTCTAAGACAAATGACAAAGTGGAATTAGACAATTAGGAGTTTGCGCTTTAAAGCACTGCCATCGCTTTGTCCTATGCCACTGGTGCGAAAAATTATTTCAAAGATGCACGTAGATAGGGTTTCGAGATTTTCAGCAGAAACATAAGCAGCAACGTCGAAGGACCGCTTTTCGACTTCGCAGTTTAATGTTTCTTCATCAGTCCTCGAGTTATATATTAGGTATAAATCAATATCGCATGCGGACACATTTATCTACACATGTTTACATCAATAGACTGTTTTTCCTTCAGAATAGTGAGTATATAGTTTTTTCGAAGAATTCCATTTTTCCCAATCATCTCCAAATTACTTGAAAACTACACAGTCTTAGATGACAATAATGACTTAGAGTTTTTTTGAAAGTTGTAGATTGCGTTTGTGGAAATACATCTTGTTCTTTTTTCCTCTTACAAAAATTGATAAAACACTATCGATTTCCAAATGTATATGATGAAATGAGAATCATTCGCGTATTTTCAATACTACGCTATTGGTGTTGCAAATTTATAAATATCTAAAAAAGAGAGCGATCAAGTGTGAGAATAAGTGAGCTTATCGAAAAATATCAGTTCGAAGCAATGTGATATATTTAGTGTCGCGTGCCTGGAGAATATCGGTGCATCGAGCTTCCCTGGCGCTATCAAAATTACGAAAAAGTTTGGTCTAGTAGAAATCGTAGATGCACATAAACGTAGAAATCGCATATGGAGATTGAATCTGCGATTCGAATTAAATAACTTTTTATCGTCGTGACGACAATAAAAGACGTTACTATTATCTTCGTTTCTTTACACAGCGGTCTCGTTAGTTCGATGTATGCGAGTCCTTTCTCCCCATATGCGATTTCGTGTAACGATGATAACGAGGAACGGTTTCTGAGAGAGAAGGGAAGCTTAATGTCTCTGTCCTCGAGGATCCGTATTTAAGGGTCTTCATTGTCTTGCGCGCATGCGTATGCGATGTACACGTGCGTTTCGAATCAAGAAGACAAAAGAGTAATTACAGGCTACTACTTCTTCGCGGTACGCCAAAGGCGAACGTATCGTTTCCTCGAGAGGAGCTCGAGGTAGCTTATATATTTTCTACCGAACGGTTTATCTTACGTATCAGCATATTTTGCAAACCGTGTATCCGCCGTTTATCGGCGCTCCGTGTTTGCACCAATTCGAAACAGTTCGCGTACGAACGATGATCGTCGCCCATCAAAAATCGAGGACTTGTTTCACGTTACTTTTTCTTATATAAAAGAAATAAAGATTCCACACACAGTCACATCTGTGTCTGTATCCTCGATCAAGCAAAGAATGGATCGTCGCTCGATACCGCGAGGAATTAAGTTTAATTAAGTAGGAGTGACTAAGTAGAAGTGAAAACGTGAAGCTAACAATCACAGCTATTGTACTGTACTACGAGTGTTTACACGTCGCGAGAAACGATAATAGCAATATCTATATTTAATGATAATACAACTAAAGAAGTTTATCGAGTAATCCTCCGCAAGTGACTCTTTTGTGGCGATGAGCATACTCGCGTGAATACCAGTCAAATAATAAAAAAGTATATATACATATATGTTTACGTGTACATTTATAAAATTCTTTCTATGCGGAGAGTATAACTCTCTCTCTTTTTCTCGGAGTCAATTTCTCCGATGGGTATTGTTTAAACTAAAGCGACCTCTAAACAATCATTATTGTATTGTAATACAATAATATTGTAATATAATTATTTTGTACAATATTATTGATGCCAATTTTAGACAATGAAAAACAAATCCTTATAGTCTCCAGAGGATCAATAATATTGATCGTCTAAGGAGCGCTTAAAAATATATGTAGACGAAGTAAGTAGACTGAACGGTACTATAGCCTTTGTTCCCCATTCATTCTATTCGAACGAAACATTGACTTTTACGGTTTACTCATCTTTCGAACTCGTTTGATACTATAAAGAAATTGCGAAGAGTATCAAGAGAAGAGGAAAATGAAAATATATCCGAAAGTATGCAAAAAAGTACGATTTGCAACAAATAATACGTAAGACATTGTCAAAAAAGAATCATCGGAAATATGTTGATGTCGTGTAACACGATCTCTTCGTATAAATAATCCGACGTATTAGGTATATTTATGAAATTGCACAACACATTCACGAGACAGTTTTCTTTCATCAAATTTTAGCCCCAAAATCTTTAGGACCTACGAGATTTTTGTACGCAGATATTAACGCAGATATTTATTCCTCGTATAACTCTGTGTGTGTGTGTGTGTGTGTGTGTGTGTGTG
>JANQDE010000004.1:4030069-4085552 GCA_037157785.1 Cephalotes varians
ACACACACACACACACATATGCACGATATATCGCACATTTCCATAAAGTATCAGTTTGTAAAACTTACAGCTACGTCTTCTTATTTCACACAATGCAAACATAATTATCGGAATGCGGAGAGAGGAAGCTGAACGTTGTCTGATGGGACACGCTTTCGTCTTCCCGCATGTACATCTAATGTTGAAGTTGAACAATCCCTTTCTCTCACACACTGGTCAGCCTATCAAATTATCAAAAAAAAGAATTGTCGACGACACAGTCACATTCTTTTGTTTTTTTTTTTCGTTTATGAAAAAAGGAAAATCGAAGAATACAAATATCGTACGCTTCACAGCTAACCACAGCATTCGGCACAAATATGTTTCACTCATTTAAAAATTACTTATATCACAATAAAACGCCGGCGCATCCTTCCGTCTCATTTCATTACCCAACTTGCGCATACCTCTTTTCATGGATCACTCCTCCTCCAGCGTTCATCGATATCAAGGATGCGTCTAGAGGCTCTGGCAGGTTTTGGCCTAGATCCGAGGTTTCCGGATGGTTGCGGAGACGTAAGTTCGGGATTTGCGTTCCGAGTCGCCCCTAATGAACGCGGCCTGTCGACGCAAACCCTCGATCACAGCGCTTGTACTAGGCAAGAATCAAGGGATTCTCGACACAGTCTGAATGTAAAATTACGATAGTTGACTCTTTGACATCGAGCCTGTCTCATCTGTCAGCGCACGTGCCTCTCGTGGTTTAGCACGCACTCTGTAGAATTTCGTGCCACGTGGGACATGATATCGATTTTCATGCTAGAAAGAAAACAACAAGAAAGAGATTATATTTAATTTGTTGTATTGATATATTATCTAATATTATAATGGAACTCTCTATACATTCTGCGATACTTAATCAATAACAGTCTTACCTTTCTCGCGTGACAATACTCTTTATCGATAACTTCAGCGAGAACGCACTTTCGAGAACCGCTCGGATTCATCCCTACATCCAGTGCGTCTACGTAGTCTGAATGAAGGAAGTAAAAAGTCGAAGATTCTTGGTACACTGCGTAGTTGCCGTGTACAGCGTCCCAGACTACGAGTACCACATCACCTGGATTACAGCTAGTAATAGTGACAATTCCCTGTTGTACCATCTTTGCCACTTTTTCCGCGACTTTCTTATGTATGTATGAGGGAAGAGAAGGATGGAAGCACATTGATTTGGAAGATGATCGTCGACTTGTCAACTCTGGACTCGTGGCCGCGTCCCGACTTGAATTGGAGTCCGAAACCACTGCGACCGATGCATTCATGTCCTTGTCACGGTTCTCCGGCATCGGATCAATACCAAATGTCCTCTTGGTTTGTTCCTTTAATAACTCGATCAAACGGATTTTATCCGTCATTAACGCCTCCACTTTTGCTTCGGCCGCTACTTTACTTGCGCGTATCGAATTTAATTCGCAGGATAGCCTCTTGTTATCATTCTCGAGAGATTCAAGTCGCCTCGATAGCCGAGCCAGATCACCATCATCAGCTTCCAATCGCACTTTCTTCGATTCTGAGACATCAACCTCATATTTTTCGGATTCCTTGAAAACATCTCCTAGATCAATTTGATCGGTATCCAACCGATCGTAGCTCAAATCTTTGCATACTCCAGATTCTAGAGAATATACGATATCTTCGTTTTGTTCCAAAACTGTTCGCATTGCTCTCTCCACAATTTCTTTGCTCTCTAAACATGCCTTGTCCGCTTCAAGA
This sequence comes from Cephalotes varians, assembly GCA_037157785.1. Classification (NCBI taxonomy): domain Eukaryota; kingdom Metazoa; phylum Arthropoda; class Insecta; order Hymenoptera; family Formicidae; genus Cephalotes; species Cephalotes varians. The sequence continues at coordinate 4,031,822 of JANQDE010000004.1, forward strand.
CTTTTCATCTATGTATAAGATAAAAAAGATAAAACATATATAATAATCAAAAATATACAGAGTGTGATCTAATAGATTTTTCTTTAGATCATCACTATTGCATTAAATATACAAGTGTGATGATACGATACCTTCTCCATCAAAGTTTGCTGTATCTCCGATTTCAATTTGAATTCTTCAATTAATCGATCTATCGTGTTTTTATAATGTTTGCCTTGTTCGATCAGCGTAGCTGTTTCCATTTTGTACATTTCTATTTCCCTATTTTTTTCTTCGACTACTTCCTTCGCCAATCTTAATTCGTTATCCAATTTTGCCATGCAATCGGCTCTTTCCTTTACGATAGCAGTACGAACAGCTCTAGCGTTTTCAATTTTCATATCTTCCCTCGCTTGCGCCAGAATCGCCTCGTGATTTACGAGTTCGATAACATCTGTCCGCTAAAAGAAATGAAATTAATAAAAAAATATTTTTACATTTTCCCTCATTTTATTTTCAATAACAACAAACACACAAATAAACACACAAATTACTTACTTCGATTTTCTCTAAACTAGAATCACTGGGACTCCTTTCCATGGTAGAAGCGGTCATAAGTTTGAAGCGACTCCGAATAGTTTCTAACTCTGTTTTATATTCTATCTGCAACTTATCAGTCGCCTCTTTCACCATTCTCTCCTGATCATTGCGCGCGGTAACCAGATTCTCCTCTAGTTCTTCAATTCGATTCTGGCATTGCGTCAATGAATTCGTTAAAGAAGTGATCTCGAGGAATCTTTCATCATTCGTTTTTTTCACAGCCTCTTCCTTGTCTATGCGCGCTTGCTCTAGTATCCTCGAATAGTCTTCTAGATGTTGATGTAAACGAGTCTGTAAGTTCCTCCTTTCGATCTGTTCATCCTCTAAATTTTGATGCATCGTGGCCACCAATCGCTCATGTTCCGCTAATTCAGTCTCCTTTTCTAGAAGATTACGCTTGAGCGTGCAGATCTCTTCCTCGCGACTCTGCATCAGTTTCTTAATATCTGCTATTTCGTACTCATGCTCGATCGTCAGTTCCTGCTCACGCTCTTGAAGACGTCGATCATACTCCCGCGAGTGTAAGGACAATGCCACTCGAACACGTTCTGTCATTTCAACGATGCCGCTCTTGTCCTCGTTAGACTGATTTCGCAGAATCGCCAATTCATTCCGAACGGAACTGAGCTCCTCACATACGATCGCTTTCATGGTCTTCAGGATAGACCGCAACCTTTCCACTTCCTCACGTGTGTTACCGAGATTCTCCTGAAATGGCGAGCATCAGAGATATTCCGATGAGTATCTCGAAATCATATTTTGTGTAACGGATTATCCTCGACTCTGTAAAGTAGCCAAGGAGAATTCGTCTAGGAGATTATTCAAGGGAAATTCCACTCTCTTTGTTAATTTTGAATCGCGAATGTTCGATTTGCAAAATTGCAATCATTTCAATTTAGAACGAAATGTTTTTGTAAAAGCAATCGTGTGAATGAGTCCAATGGGTTTTGAAGGGACCTGTGGCTTAAGGGATTGGGAAACGAGTGCGACGCCAGCTATCCTGTAAAAAATCAAGATGCACGCATATATATACGCGCGCGCGTGTCTATTATTGGGTGCCACTGTATCTGTGCAAGCAGTACAAAAATCAGGAAGCGTAACAAATTCAATTCAATTAATTCGAGCGATTGCGGAACATAAGTCAAATAGTAATACATACCCACGTCTCACGAGATCTAATTTGTATATAGTCAATTCTAATAGCTCACTAACGAATATAAAGATAACAATAAAAATACCTAAAAATCATAAAAAAAGCGAATCAATTACTTTTACAATTATTAGTACATTTGACAGAGTACCGAGAAATACTTTAGAGACATCTTGGTACGAGGAATAGTGACAGGAAAGAATAAAGAAAGGTGAGAAAAAAGAAAAAAAAATTGTATATTTAATAACATATTAATTTTAAAGACCGATGAGTAGTGACAAAGGCAGTATTTTACGGAACGTTTTACGGCTATGACTACGACAGTTGTCTGTTAGCGAGCTTTAAGTCGTCCAGTACCTGAAGAAGAGATACGATAGCCTGATGCTGGCCGTCAGCGGGATGCTCGCTGAGGCTGCTTGGCAGGGATTCATCCATGTAAAACTCGGTTCCCATGAAGTCGGTAGCACCCACGCCGACGGAGGGACTGCTACCACCGCTACCAGACAGCGGATGCTGATGTTGCTGATGCTGGCCGTCGCACATGACGGAGGACCGTGGCAAGGAGGGAGGATTCGGACTCAGGGAATGTTGCTCCTCGAGCGGTAGGGCGTCGCGATAGTTCGAGAGGCCGTTCACGCCACTGCGAAGCAAGCAACTGGAAGAATCGGCGGCGCCGTTCTCCACGCACTCGGTCAGCGGACTTAGCTGCACCGGGCGTTCGCTCGTGGCGGACAGACTGGGAAATTGGAAAGAGCCGGGTTCGCTTGATGTAGACGAACGCGTCGTTAAATCCGCGACTTTCGAGTTTAGCGGGGAGACGTTAGTCGAAGTCGAGGAAGCGGGGGACACGCTTCGAGAGGCACCAACCTCCAATTGTTTTTGTCGTTTCTGTTTTGCCCCGTCGAACACACCGGGCTTGGTCACGTCCACGCCGGCTTGACCGATTTTCTCGAACTCCTCCGTGTCGGTTTCGGATTCAAAGTCGCCCCTGAAAATTGATACGGCACACATAATACGGTTTGTATAATTCATTTTTATCTATACAAACAACAACATAACAGGTTATCAAAAACTCACCTGTCAGACAACAACGGCGCCCTAGTGCGTTCTTGCTCCTTTGCGGGAATATCAGTGCTCACCGATGTAGTGTCCTTTTCCTTGTTACCATCAGTGCTGCCTTCGGTAAAACTCTTCGATAAGAAGAATTGTGTGATGCTACTCAAATCCGGCGTAGAAATCGTAAGCGCTAAGTCCGGAAGCTGCGACCTCAATGATTCCATGTCGTCCGCGGTTAGCTATAATCAAATTAAATCAATATTAAAAATAAATTACTCACGAATATATATTTCAATGATTAACAAAAATCTTACCTTAGGTAGTCCATTGTCAAAAACGGAAGGTGCCTGCGTTGCAAAAGGCGGTGGCGTGTCTTCCAGACCTGGGAAGAGGGTATTCAAGAAGTGGCCGTCAAATTTGCTCTGAAATTCTCGCCTACGTGCCAACTCCTCGCTGTGAACAGTCAACAACTGACATGCCAGATTGCTTGCCCATACGAGGAAAGCCTGTGAAAAGGTGCGTCTCCTAACAACCTCAACCACCGCGCTTATGTACATCTGCGGAGCCAAGTGGATTTGTTGGAGCACCTCCAGATGCCGTCGCAACCGCTTCAAGCTCTCATGATATATGATTAGCTTGTTGCCCACTTCCACCATCTTGTTCTCCACGTACATAATCCACTTCAGGCGATGATAGATATTCACCGACAGCTCCTCTTTTGCCTTGGTACATCTGCGGCGGATGTCGCGCAGCTGGTTGTGATTTTGCAACATGACGAGCAATTGTCGCCGATGAGAATTGCAAAGATCTGGCAAGACACTCGCGTCGCCCAAATTGCTTGCGCGATTCTGATTCTGCAGGAAACCTTGAGCAAGCTCGCCCTGTTCGTGAACAAGCCTCTTGGTCTGCACCATCAGCTGTTCCAAAGCAAATAGTCTCTCGCCTAGGCCTTTGATCTCCTTCATATCCTGCTTGTTAGCATTATCAATGGCCGCGTTCACTTCCGCCTTCAAGGCCTGCATCAATCGTTCATCGAACTGCTCCAAGCCACGCGAGCACTGTTCTGCCACTTGCTCCAGGCTACTTTGATTGTCTTTCGCGGAGATCCATCGTAGCAGACTTAGTACTTCCCCACCATCTTCTGACGCGGTTTCGGATGTTTGACTCGGTTGATCATCTGGACTCAATAAACCTTCGGCTTGAGCTCTCAAGGCCGGCAAGATTGGAATTTTCGCAAGAGTACCGAGATCAGCGCTGAAGCTGCAACAAAATTTGCATTCGTTTCTTCATGCGTAACATCGCTATTTAAAAAGCATAAAAAACGTAAATTTAAATGTTACTCTACTTTTGATTGTTAATTTTAAATATTTGTTACAAATTAAAATTAGACATTAACCAATATTTTTATTGTTTGGTGAACATTGCGATAAACTTTGATGCATATCTTTGGATGAAATTAGTACTATCATCATTTAATTATTTATTAATGATATAACCAATAATGATTGAAGCAGCCACGATAAACATGATAATCAAAGCTATGATAATTAAAACGTGAATTCAATGGTAATTATATCTTATTGTAATTAAAATAATTATGGAGAGTAGTACGCTATACGTTTATAAGTAGCTATTACACTGGCTTGTAATTCATTAAGAAAAATTTGTTTAATAATATTAAACTCGCTAATCCGTATCCTCACTATTATTCAATCGTACCGCATGGTAAAATATACAAAAAAAACCCCGGTCTTTAGCGCATTAATCATTGTTATCATTCGATACAATCCTGCCAATTAAATTGTCAAACTCATAAATTATTGACTTACTTACGCAAGTAATGTGTAACTAAAAGCGACACGTCATTCCATAATTCTCTGAGACTCATTTACAATCCTCTGAACCTCACTTCAATCCTTATTTTTATTAAATTACGTCGTAGATCATAAATTTCTTTCAAAAGCTAGTTCCAATAAATATTTAAAAAACTCGCCGACAAATATTTAAAAAATTTTAAGAAAGGAATAAAATTCGAAAAACCCGACGCATCAATAAAACTGAAAGAGGATCGTACTTATCAAGGAGCTTCATATGTTGCTGCTTCTCGGCGAGATACAGAACGAAGGCCTGTTGAAACTGCTCAGCTCGTGATTGAAACATATGCGTAATGTCCTCCAGATTGGCGACTACCGCGGCCCAGCCCTGCTGTTGGAGATGCTGATCGTGGACCAGCCTCTCGCAGATCCTCGTCTGCTCTCGCGCCAGGCCGCAACATTGCTGGGCCAAATGGGCACGTGCACAAAGGGTCTGATAGGTGGCTGGCATCGCCAGTGAGGCGTCGATTTGAGTCTGCAGATCGACATCTGATAAACAAAGATTAAAAATCAAGATAAATACTTTTTTCCACATTTGTTACTAAAATATAGTACTTTGATAAATTATAGATAGCACGATAGAGTTATCTATAATTTTTCAAAGTACTATAATAAACGGAATAATTTTCTAATAATGGTAAACGAAATAATTTTCTAATAATGATAGCGAAAAAAAACGTATATATTACGTTGTCATTATATTCTTTTCGAAAATTGTGCACCACGCAAATTACAGTATGATACTGAAAAAAAGCACAAAATAATAATATATCATCCTCTAGATAAATTAGAGAAAATTACATTTATGCAATCTCAATTCAAACTTTATTAAAAAGGTTCTTGCATTATCTTTAGATCATCACGTGTTTGGATAAGAATCGATAAATTATAATTGTTTTATACATGTCAGGCGCCCGAAAGCGCGTACAATTTGACAACTCGCGACTAAATCTCAGAATTTAATGAAGCTCTGTCTAATTAGTGAAACTGATGTAAATAAGACGCGAAACGAACTTTCACCACGAACAGCTACGAATTTGAAACCAGAACTTGTTATCGATCGTATTATGAACGTCACAAAGGCAACTAGAAAATATTCTCCTTTTTAGACGTAAGAATGTTAACGCAAATGTTAACAATGAGTCGCAATTGGACAAAAACTATATATTGGACTGAAGATTGAAGCAGGTGTATAATTGATCGGCGAGGCTCGTCAGAGAGCGTAATCTTGGCACGCGATGAAAATTCAAGGTCGCCACGGCACGTATCGCTTCTACAATCTTACGTCACACTCTAGATCCAAGAGGCGAATTTGCGCTTCAGGCACGTTCTTACTTAATTCATGCGTGCGGAAAATCGCGAGAAAAAAAAGTCACTTTGGACCGAAGAGGAGAAAATGAAAATAAGATCAAGGAGAATCGGAATAAACGGAATAGTGAAAAAATAGATAAGACAGAGGAAAAAAGTATGACGCGGCGCATATATCGGCGCATAAGTTTATAGACCGATATTTTACATATCCTCTCATGACCGTTCCAGAATGATAATGCATGTGCGACCGGTCTCGATCTTTATAAACCGCTGTCCAAGTGACCCTACTGATTTGCAAGTGCAAAAAGTATCGTCATTATGCGCGATCGAACAATCGGCAACGCGGGATGCCGCAACATATTGCCGTCATATTCAAAAGTCAGATAATCGCGAAGAAGGCTAAGTATACCGGATGTAATCATACGTACGTTGCTTATCGCGACTCCTTACGCTGATGCTCCACTTGCAGAGCACGCTACATATAATACGCGGGTTAAGAAACTGTGAAATTTCCTTATCGAATCTGGAAGTCGCGAGTTACGATAACCCTTGACAGCAATAATTATTTCTTATACATGCATTTTTATCTGCACGCGTTACGTATTTTTACGGCGTGTTAAAAAGATTAGGAAAAAAAAAAGCTCAATACGCTCTTTAATCTTTTATCACGGAGCAGAAAGTATGATTTCTAATGATTTTATTCTGTTCGCTCGCATCATTCGTATGGAGAATCTAGACTGCGTCCTTTTTTACCGCGGGACACGTAAACATTAAATAGACATTAATTTATAATGCGTAATTTTGCAATAGATATTTTATTTCTCGAGAGTTTAGAAAAAATTCAGGAATCACATTTAAAAATAAAAACACATTTTTTTCGTCATTTTTCGGTCAAAGTATTATGATGAAATGTTGCCGTTATCTTCGAATTTCTTTATGTGATATAACAAATCGATAATCTGAGTCAAAGCTTGATAGAAACTTCTTGCAAACGAGAGTGGCGCACACAAAAATATATTTTTCTTCATCATAATCTACTTGAGAATACATGATCGACTGCACGCCATTCCTTGCCGAGGCGTTCCTTCAACTTTCACGGAGGAGATAATTGAGTCGCGAGAGATTATTCGCAACAATCAACATTATTGTGAAAAAAAGGCACGGAAAAGCCTGGAATATAACGTGGCATAAATCATTACCGGTTGTTGAACCAACTTCATTATTTTATGCATAAAAGATTTTTCTTAATCTGAACATTTCTCCCTCTTCCCTTCCCTCCTCCCTCTCCCCATTTCTCTCTCTCTATTTATCTATTTTTCTCCTGCTGAAATACCATACAACAAAGAAAAAATATAGTAATTCCCGAGACTTTGAGACACCGACAAAAATGTGATAAAGCAGCGATATAAGATATTTACATCTATAGTCTGATGCAGGTATACCGCATACGTCATTTTATCGATCGTATCTTTTATAGAGCGCGCTTGAACGAAAGTTTGCGTGCAACGCGCGTAGTTCCAAGGGTCGTGGAAACCTGCATTACGCTGAGACACAACTTCGCAATGGCTTTTAATATGTTCAGCACACGGGGAGGCTCTCCAAAATGGAGAACAATATCGATTCGATGATCCGATTCCGCTTTTCCAACCAACCAACCAACAGACTCGAACCCCAGATTAGGATCCGCCTTAAGTGCGGAATAATTGCTTATTTGCGATCTCGGAAGAGTATTAAAAAGTATATCCTGTGCCTTTATCTCGGTAAAGTCGATGCATCGGCGACTGTGGTGGCATCGAAGACTACCAATTAAGTCCGCAATCTCATTCGCATGGTAATTGCACGCAATTGGTGTGGACGGACCAAAAAAGAAAAATCAGACGCGGTGGCTCGTGACGAGAAGCAATAAATGCCGATAATTAAAGCAGAGAAATCGTGCTAAAAGTGCGTTAAATAATTGGCATCGCAGTTTCGGGAAGTTCCGACGTATTCTAATACTCGGAAAGTTGCTTTTAAAAAAATGCTAATGCATGAGTCGGATAAAAGCATCGATATTATTGTACGTGTTCGCATCTAGGCATGCCTAAAATCACATTAAATAAATCGCATCTATCGCGTTCTCCTCTCAGCAATATCCATTGTCGATATCTAAAGAAGTGCCGGCGCTTATGGCACTTCAGACGTTCCAGCAAGAAGCACTTGGACCGAGTTTGAGTAAACGGCAAATCCGTAAAATAGAGTGAATGCGTAGCGCATTCACGGAAACGAAATATATATTAATGTCGTTCTACTTTCCCGCTGGTAATTGTTCCTTCGTTTTGCGAAAAGTTTACGGTACGGATTACAACATGATCACGGAGAAAAAAAACGTTCTTTGAAAGCAACTATTTATTTCTCTCTCTCTCTCTCTCTCTCTCTCTCTCTCTCTCTCTCTCTCTCTCTCTCTCTCTCTCTCTCTCTCTCTCTCTCTTTCATTACTTGTTATCTTTTTATAGGATCAGTTTCATCATTCAATTCATAATCGATCCGGATGACTCGCATGCTTCGCGGAATCTTGAAAGAGACGCTATTAAAGTACGAAACAAAGCCATCGGCGAGACTCGGCCTCGTTCACACGATAATTGCAGGCTACGCTGTGGTCGAGTGATACACGGAAAATCGCATGGTTGTACCGCGTCGGCCGTTGCCGGGTTCTCGCGAATAAAACAACCGCTGTAAAGTCGCGAATCATGTACCACCCCAAGTATGAGTGTTTAGCAATAAGAAAGTGCATTCTAATCTTCTCGGAGGTTCACCGAACCGATCTTTAACTTTCACCAGCACTTCAGCGTGGCAAAAAAGACGTATTAATCTTCTTTCCGAATTTTTTCTTAATTAACAACAGTTTATTACAAAGATAAATCAGATTGTAAAACATGATGGTAATATAAAAACGAATAAGTCTTAGAGAGAAAAAGAGAGAGAGATTACAAATAAAAAACAAATATAGAGAAATAAATATAAAAAAATATTTAAAAAACTAATATAGACAAAAATAAAGAATCGATATAAAGATAATAAAAAATAAATATAAAGATTTGAAGCCAATTTTTTCTTAGCAACAATTCTTACTTGTTCAATGCGCAAGAAACTCTTTTTTTGTAATCATTTGTGACATTTAATCACTTGCAAATTATTAGTATCTCGACATTCGCCAAAGAGAAGACTTAAAATTCGGCAGACAAGTCATTATTGGATTTAAAGTTGCAAGACAATTTACATAAAATAATCAGCTTATCACGACTGTGTCATTCACACGTCCCGCATCTCGACTCCAGTCGAGTAGTTAGCAGAGTTGACCGCAAGGGAAGTGAGTTTATCAAATTATTCTAACGATTACCTCACGCGATTCGGAGACATCAAAGGATTCGCCGCGACGTTACGCGGAAAGTCTTGCCGAGCGCGTAGGCCGATCTATCGCAATACGCAGGAAATAAAAATCTAAAGATTACGGTCGCACGTTGCACACGCACACTGTCATGCATACGCAGAAACAGTTACGACACGCGACTGTACACATGGAAATAGCAGCAGGTATTCGTTGCGAGTATGCATTTATCAAGCGAATGCACCAAGTCGTTTTCGCGGTAACTACTGTCGTACAATCAATCGAATTGCGATCTTCGAAAAATAGTGTGCATATACATAATGTGCATCTTCTAATCGTACATAACGTGATTCATAACGAGATATTAGAATTATATAAAACGTATTTAACCTTCGCTCCACTAATGACACGAATAAAAATCTAGGATGATGACTGGGTAAAAATTTTATTCTACAGCATCAATCTTGCATAATTACAGAAGATATATTAGTTGCGCACACACGTATCTGCCGTTTGGTAGGATTATATTTTGTGGAATTGTACATGAGTACAGCAATTATTTCGAGAAAGCCCGGCAGCGACGTGTATGCGATTATTAAATATTTATTCGTGTGTGCGGTTATTAAACATTTATTCGCAATTACAGCTCGCGCAACTCGAAATCTATTGGCTAACGTAGCACAGTTTCAACGATATATCTAGAATAAGAGAAACAATGTTAGCTTTGTGCCTATGATCGCATTCACACGCGTCGTGAAACGCAACTGTATGTCACAGAACGATTGTCACAGAACGATAGCTTGTTTTGTATATATGTATTTTGTATGTATGTATATATACGATATATAATTAAATAAATGTAAATGCAAATCATTCATAAACATTTGCAGTAATCAGCAACAAGATTCCTACGTGTCATTCTATTCATCTTATTTTGAACGAGATACACGTATGACTTCTTGTGATACGTATGACTGTATCGTAACGATGTTAAAGTTCTGATAAGTCGACGCTGTCAATTGCACGTATATTTATCTACCGGAGTGTTCGTTGCTTTAAAAATGGCGCAATATACCATCATTTGATAATCGTATGGAATGATCTAAAAAAAGGTTTAAAGAACGTAGAGATTCATACATTATAACATTAAAAATAGACAAAAATAGACATATCCAGTGAAAATAGACAAATCGAGTGACCTCCTTAAAATACGGTCAATTTATTTTAATGCTTTCACTCACGGAAACCTACTACTCGAAACCAAAAATATATCATGACGCACATGTGTCTCACCGACACATTCCAGCGTGTGTTTAACGTTATCAGTACACTATTTACAAACGTCTACTTTATAAAGGGCAGAGTTTCTATACAGTTCTAAATTCTTCCATTCCCTTTTTCGATCACCCTACGACAGCCTCGATAGAATTTAGCGATAATATTTATGCGCGCGGGCACGCATTCGAAATAACGTTGTCGCGCTACTCCATGTATGCGATTACGGTAATCCCCGTATGCACATACGACCGAGTTCGTACAACGTACACGCACGCTATATTATTGCTTTCCGCGGTTCTGTCCGAGGTCTGCGCCGGAGGTTTCCATCGACCAAGTCGGACCAACGCGAGAACCTGACGTGCTTTATTGCTTCGACCAATTCCCGGGCATTACTTTAATAATTTCGTCTTTAAATCGCCACACGATTCCTTATGATATTAATCTTTTTAATACGCAAGCGATTTAATCGCTGATTATTGTTGTTATTAATTTAACGGAAATGTGTATATGAAATAATCATTAACGACTCAATTCTTGCGAATTCTCTGGAAAATTAATTTTCTCGTAATGCAGAATGTGCAGAATGCTACAAGTTCAATTCTTCTGCTAATTTCCAAATTATAATTTTTACATCTTGTTTACAAAGAAAAGAATATTTAATTGCCGCGGAAAAACTCGCTTCTACATCGTTGAATTAAAAATCGCGAAAATAAAATTCTTTCATTTCTCAGCAATGAGACATAGCTGTGCAGTTCACGCTGTGGAATATCCATTAAAATAATTAGATAAAATAATTTTTCGATTACAATTTATTATAATTTCGAAACTATAGGACAATGTCAGTTAAAAAAATAAATAAATATTGTATATCCTGATATTTCTTTGTCTCGTTATTCGTTTCCCTAGAAGCCAGGAATGAAAAATCGCCTTGTGTGGTAACCTAACGAACCCCTAGCTACGGTATCGACTTTATATGCACATGTACTTAGCACACACGTGTACACAGGGTGAAAACGTAATAGTCTGGGTCACGGTGACTCGACGCCACTGTTCCCGGGTTTAACTTCGATCTCGAGGCGGGAGATCCAACGTCGAAGTAAATTTTGTAAACTGACTGCGAATTGTCCTCTTTTCAAAACATAAAAATGAAGATGAAGTACGCTGACGTCGTTGATATTCACATGGGAAATCGTCCACTTACTTTCAAACGCTGTTACCAAGTTTTGTGCAATATTGCGAAACTTTCTGTCAGTGTGTTATTACCGTAACGCCGTATTCCCGGCGGCTAACACTTTTCTTTCACTCATTGATCATTGGCAATATCCATTTTCTCTAAAAGTATATTGCATGATTTGCGTCGATTCTGATCGTCGACTCCAAAGCTATCGTGTCGAACATTACTGTTTTCACGTCGGCACGATACAAACGTATCTCCTGCGATAGCGAATTTAATTTTTTGCAGTGCCGCGATATTACGTATCGCAAACGAAACTACGTGTCGTATGGTTATTAAAAGAGGAAAACTTATCACAGGCAGATAATTACAATACGTGTATATATTTAGGAACGTATTTATGGACACTAAGAAAATAAATGCTCCAATAAGGCTTGTGCGACGACATAAACGCGCAAGAGACAGGCACAAGGTACATCAATTGTATCGATTATCTACGTATCGTTATTGTGACACTTTGATCCCTGATTATAAATATCTTATAATTAAACATAAATATTATCGATTGTTTCTTGCCAGCTGTTCATTCGGTCTGATACTGTTCAATCCTACAAATTTATGAGAGAATATTTTCCCATCCCAGAAATAATTGATAAAGAAACGCGAAGAGAAAGATTTACACCGTTTTGCTTGTGACAGAATTTTGATCAAGGTCAATCTCGTGGAAAATCGAAGCTCGTAAGCCAAAGATGGAACGATGATAGTGAAATATCGCGTGGTACCAAAGATATCGCAGCAATTTTGGTCACGTCTCATGTATCAGCGAACGAGATTCAGCTGACTGATTCAGCTGACTGCAGAGTCGGAGTCAATTGGATTTAATGGCAAGGAAAAAAACCAATGCTACTTAACGCCGCGAATTGACGAGAGGTTCTTCAGATATCCGTGTCAGACGATCGCGCGAAGCTGAAAGTACGGGCGGACATAAAAAAATATCTTCATTTCAACCAAGAATCGATTACTCATCGTTGAAGAAATAACGCCGCGGTATGACCAGCATTAAATAGTCCATTCGGTCACGTTCTTCGCGATCAACGAAGACGCCCTCTCTGGTGTCTCTAATCAGCTGACAAGTCCAACGTCAATGTCTTCGATTCCCAATAAACGGTTCCGTTCTATTCGCGACCTGTTCGCGACATTCTAAAAATGACCGATTCAATGTCATCTTTTCGGAGGGCCGATAGTTTTGAGCTTAATTTAATCCTGACTGAAGTTGAGCATCTCGAGATATAATATAAATACTTGTCGATAAATTTTTAACGACTCAGCATACTTTTAGTGTGGAAACGAATATAACGATCCACTATTATTTAATGGACGCATTCGTTCGATGTTCATAACGTTGACAATCTAGAACTGCAGTGATAGAAGTTCAGATCTTCCATCCACTCGTTCCGTAAGCCTCGTGGACTCATAAATGTCCACTCCTTGAGTTACCTTCGCCTGTACGCGTCGTAATTCAATCGACCGTAGAAGTACGTCCGCTATAATTCAACAAATGTCTCATCGCGTATCCGCTTCTCGTCTTTCAAGAGAGACGAGTGCACTTGAATATATTGCACGAAAAGCATCCGCGAACGACTGAATTAATATTGCCTCGGGTATTCGCCTCGACTTCGGAAAGCGTCACTGATTGACTATTTTTGCGACTCCGCGGAAAAGCGTCATGCCGCGTGCTGAGTGGCCTAGTTTCGCATTCTATGCAACGGGAACTTGACGCTCTTGATGTCACGCCGAGATGCAATTGTTCGCGCGCGCGGACGGAGAACCAGATGGTTATCCCGTGGATAGCAAAATCAGGTCGAATGGTTGATCACGAGTCTCGTTAACAACGCGGATCAAAGTCTCACAGCGACAACGTCTATGACCCGGTAAAGTTTTCGCGACGTGGAGATTCTATCGGATGCATTACGCGCCCGTTGTTGTTCTACATTCTGATGCCAATTAGTGGTCTAACGGGGTTCCGGATAAATAATCAAGTCCTTTCCGTACCTCCTATTATCTTGTACTCGCGCTGGACGTGACACGTTAGCACGAGAAAACATCGTGTGTAATACTCGAAGGTATAATTAACTAGAATAAATCTAGCACGACTGCGTGATTATCGCATCTGCGAGCGTTACAAAAGAAAGATAGAGAGAGAGAGAGAGAGAGAGAGAGAGAGAGAGAGAGAGAGAGAGAGAGAGAGAGAGAGAGACATAGATTTACCAAAGGAAATACAAAAACGATTGTATCAGCAAAAAATACATTTCTTAAGTTGCATTTACAGCAGCCAGATATAACGGTTTTTATACTGTTATGCAGAGCGAGGCATTTGAAATTACCATCTTAATTTAAATACTAGTATCGATTTAAAAAAAAAGGATTTTTAATAAAAACTGTATGATTTCAAAGAAACTTTTTATGTCTAATAATAAAACGATATATACGAAATATAAAGATTATCTTTAATTTTTTAGATACTCTTTACGTAAATCTTTCGAGTATTTTCCTCCACTTCCGGTTTTATTCAATATAAAATATCAATCGTGAAGTCATTGAAAAATCAATATGTTTCCTAACGATTAAATCTAACATACGCAAAACATTACGATATAAATTTAACGCGACATAAATTCAGTATGTAAGACACAATAAAAACTTATCGATATTCGAATTTATACGAAAGTTCTGCTGATATTTAGATTCTTGTTCTTGGAAAAAGTCGTTGCTGATAGCTAGCTAATCGCTAGATCGCTCGTGCCGATGCGTATTGGTTTCGAGATGAGTGTGATTTGCGGTCAAATCACGAATGATCTAGATACACGACTTACCGCAAGAAGTATTCGCGTTGCTAAATCATAGCTCGCGCCTCGATCAGAGAAAAAGAGAGAACGAGCGCGATAATGAAGCGAGTAGCGGACTAACGGGACAAAACAAAGAGGAGAGTGACTAAATGAAACTATAAAATAGGACAACGCATAACTCATCGAGCATAACTAAACTCTCGGGAATTAAGGATAACGGGATGAAAGCAGGAGAGCGCAGTTCTGTCGAGAAAGAGCATCGCGTGTCGTATCTTCTCCCTCACGAAATATAAAAATAAAAAGATATGTGACGTATACCGAAACTTAATATTCTTGGATATAAATCTCATGTCTGCGACGAATATCATATCTCGACGCTGATATCACTTTCGATTCTTTCTCGTCTGAGAAAATCAGCGATAAGAATCTTATCGATAAGAATCTTATCAATATCATTTTTCCAACACGACTCTCCGTTAATGAATCATGTGATGTGAATCTCGAAATTTTCAGCCTTATTGGTCAGAATTGATCACCCGCGTTTACAGTGATTAAGTCGTGGATGATTAACCCATAAGAATCTAATGATACGCTATCGGGCATTTTGAATGAGTTTCACAAATTTATTACCGCTACGGGAAGAACCGGTTCATACCGAGACATACGCTCGTATATAAATATTACCGCACAAGTGATTGTAATAGATATTAATTAATTACAAAAACATGATCATTTACATGATCAACAACGATACTTTTTCGTTATGTTTCGTATAAGACCGAGAAATATTGATGCCAATAATATTTTTCTCATAAAAAAAGTATATTTTACCGTAATAAAAAAATATATCTTCCGATTAATATCGGTCCGCATTAACGTAATTACGCAAGTTGGCGTGTTATTAGGAAATCATCGTCTACATTTCATACGATAAGAGTCGCGGGTGAAGGAATAGAAGCTAACTACTCACCGGAACCGTAATCTATACTCGGCGTGGGCGGGAGGCTGCTCTCAATGGCGGCCTTGCTGAACAGATAGATCGGATTCGTGTCGGTTCCAGCCGAGTAGGAGCACACACGTGCATTTGGTTCCAAGCACTCGCCTCCGCTCATGAGCAGCACCTGATGCGCGGCTACCACACCACATTCCCTCTCGATCGCCTCCATCAGCTGGCTGACACTGCTGACAGAAAAGTCAATTACGCGTGAGTGAATGGTGAATAAAGTCAATACTTTGATGTTACAGAACAAAGTTTCTTCGTTCGCAAACTTTTCCTCAAACATTTCCTGGAACTTCACCCACCTCTTCGTAATTCTTAAAATAACGAGTGATTGTATCGATACTGAAATATATTTCCGTTATCCACAACAATTACGACAAAAGAAACAGCAAAATAAAAACCAAAGCTTTTAAATTTTCAAATATGTTGTAAGTCTAAAAAAAATCAAGATACCTAAAAAAAATATGGAGATAATTGAGATATAAATGTGTGTATATAGATTAAACGTACGTAGGTTAAATAGTGTTTATACTGTTAGATAAAAATATTAAACATAAAATGCCTTTCCCCGATCCTGATAAATAAAAATATCAAACATTGAATATCTTTTTCCATGTTAAAACTGGGAAAGTTCTCTTCCGCTTCAGTAAATCAAGGGCGATATCACGCCTTTAGGCAAGAAAGAAGCACTGTTCGGTTCGAAAACGGTTAGACTGATTATGACCTGATTTCCATAAAGAGTTCATACTGCGATCGTAATTGTCGGATGGCGTGTTTCCATCACCGGATGCAACAGCAAAGAAATAACGACGCTAAAAAGACGATCGGGCGCGTATTGTGGAGCGTTTTAATGTGACAGAGCAGCGATTACTGTAATACCACGCGAGATAGATCACGTTTACATGGCATCCTTAATCAGATTTAACAACATCCGTAATTATAAAATTCATCAATCACAGCTATTCCTCCGAAGAATGGAACGACTGCGATTGGCCAGCCATAAAATTACGGATGTTATTAAATCTGATTAAGGGTAACGTGTAAACGTAATCATAGATGCGTGTAAGGACAATTGTAAAGTCTCGCTCGATACCCTCACGTAAACGTCAGGATTAGCATTAATTCTTGAAACAGATGGACCTATTTGAAGTACAACGGCAGCGCACGTGCCTCGGAAAATCTGCGCGCGAGTAATTAAACTGCCACCACTCTGTCAATCACGTGCAGCTCGAGTGCACTGCGATGCGAAAAGTGTTTCGAGAGACGTCGAATGAAGAAAGAAAAAAGAAGAGATAAAACTAATGTAATCGCGAAGCATTGCGTAATCGCGCGTAATATTACACTCTTAAGTTTTATCTACCACGACAGTTTTTAATTTTAATTTTAACTCTCGCAATTTCTTTTCGTTCGCAATCGTTTAACGCGTATCCCGCGATCGATATGCGTTCTTACTTTACGACGTTTCAAAGAAAAAGTCTTTTAAGGCTTGGCTCGTTCGGAACACAGCGGTCATAAATGACGCTTAAAAGGAATCGGAGCGGTACGTTGGGCATCGTTAACACTCTGTGTAAGGTTAAATAACAGATAAGGAGTGCTCTTCGAGGAACAAGGAGAAGAGAAGGAGATGCGCGGCGCATTAATTATAAGAGAAGCGACATGCTCGCAGTTACACCGCCGACGTTAATAAAATTGTCGCGCGACTATTTCGCTCGCGAGCGCCTTTCACGACCCGAGTCGTAAGGTCTCTGCGAGCAGTGCGGAGCGTCTCTGCGGAAAAAAAGACCTCGACGTGACCTCGACCGACGCAATCCGCGCTCATTTTTCCGTTTTCTCAGCGAAATTAAATCGACCGAGGTGTCTCGCGCGCGCACAAGCGGCGAGTGATTTAAACGTTGAAGTTAAGGATCTCGGATTGCGCTAGCGACGTTGATCGAAAGCGCCTCGCGCGTCTGACACGAGAAAACGTATAGAGAACGCGGTATTATCGCCAGTCACTCGTGGTCGACGCCACAGCTGACTCCGACTACGAAGCACGTTCAACCGCGCGCCTCGCCGCGTCTCGAGACTGCGTGTCGTCGATGGTTACACACGTCACGTTACGACACGACGCGGCTCGTATTTCACTCGTGCACGCGACCGCGTTCGTCGCGATTTCTTCAAAGTATTTCTTCAAAGTCTTCAGCTTCTTTGCGAGAGAACGGAAGGAATAAAAAATGAGAAAAGAGGAAGAAGGCAAGAGAGAAAGAGAGAAAATCCTGCTTTTATTTAAATCAGAGAATATGCTTCAGATAATATATTTCAGAGATTATACATTCAGTTGCGTGTTCATAAACCTTATAGCGAACCTGGATGATGCGCACGACTTGTTGAAGATCGTCCAAACTCGGAGGAGCGCGATATATTTTTAGTCTCTCAACTTTCAAAGTCACCTTTCTCGAAAACGAGGTCTTGTTCGAACAAAAGAAAAATTTCTTCCGAAGAAGAGAACCAGACACTTTTGATTGATTAGACGACGTTAGCAGACGGAATGCATTATTAATTATTGCTGCCAGGTAACCGCGAATAAATTATCGTGTTTTAATTGTATGCGCGACTGCGACGAAAATAATAGACAAAATGTTTATGATGATTGCGACGGCCGCATGTATTTTACATGAATTTTCGCGCGAAATGTGTGTACACGGAAAGAGAATAACAAGACCTAATACGCATATTATCGATTCACGCTGAATACGAAGTTGGCTCGCATGATTTTCATTCGCGCGATGCGCAGATAGTTCTTATCAGCTAACGTAAACAAAGCGAAGGTAACGAGATATGAGCGGTAGCTCAACGCTTTTGCAGAGATGCCACGATTAGGGATCGCCTACCTCAGCGTTTAATCGCGACGTTACGACTAGACCGCGCGGCGTATTTATTCGTTGTTCGCGCTTTAAACCGCGGTACATACCAAACAGATGCGAAAAGCATATAGTAAGTCGGGGCGGGCGCGAATTGCCACAGATCGTTAATTGCTGGCGACGAACGTCGGGGCCGATGACCGTCTCCACGTCCGCTATCTTAATCTACCGACGCATCCGAGAAACGAGCGCTTCGATGTAGATAGAGGAATGATGGGACACGGAGAGAGATCGCGATACGAACGTAAAAGCGTACGGTTTATTGCACGAAATATCATCCGAAAATTATGACGCGCCAATTTAGATTACAGAGGTTGCATTGTGCTCCGATTGCGCAACCGCCCCTCGTGAAACATCGTCAAACGTCGTCGGTAACTTTTTACTCAATTGACACTCTGACGTCACGTCACTCGATTATGAAGTAAGCCTTGTTATAATCCGTCGCTTCCCTCAGAACGCTGCGCATTAAGAGCTTGGCCGACGACGCGATTCGGCACGCGTAACGCGGCACGATGTAGAACGCGAGCCAAATGATATATTTTCAGTGCGCGCGTCAGAGCCGCGCGTGTGTTTCTCAAAAGCGCATAATCGCCTCCACGACGAGAACGGGCTATCGATGCATTCACCGTGCCGATATGGCGTCTCCATCCGCAGCCGAAGGTCGTTTATCATGGTATTATAAATCGATGCGTAGAAATTATAATTTCCCTCGCTCAGTGTCGTTCATCGACATAGATAAACGATCTTAAATAAAAATTTTTTTTTCAAGGAGACAGTTCTCTGACGGTTCTCACTTAAAAACGAATATAAATGCTCATCAATTATTCATCAATTATCAGTTACCGTCCACGTACCGATAAGTAATTGTATGCTGTAAAGAGTAGACTTTAATTTCTTAGCCGGAGCACATTAAAAGGCTTCTCTTTGAATTATCGACAGAATAAAAATGCAAAACAGTATCTTTCGTACGTTCGTTGATATAAATTCTTTACGTCCTTCCGTATCAATTTGCATAAAATAATGATATAATTAACCCTCCGAAGCTGACGTCAAAATGTAACACAGTTACTGACGCTGAGTCTGTAAGATCCATTTAATTTAAATTGTGTAAAAGGCACTAATTAATTTCACGGATCAAAATGATATAACTCGCATAAAAAAAGAATGAGAACTAAGTTTATTTTAATAATTCAAAGAATTTTATAATTGAGTCCAATAGATCCATCGTCAACTTTGGAAGAATGAAAAGCTTTGACTGATTAAAATGCAATTGCTTCCACTTTTGCAAGTGTCTCGATTTTTGTTGTGCAAAGTACGTTATAACTTGCGATCGCTATTTTAATGACGAATATTTCAAATTGATATTATATTATCGTGAAAATATTATTATTGCGAAATTTAATTTCAAATGTCAAGTTTCTATCTTTGATGAATTGTATAGAACGATTCTAAATTTGAACACGAAATATTTCTCTTGACAATTAAAACAGAGTGGAAAGGAAAAAAAAGGATGCAATGATGCAACTTTCTATGACATTACTTTTTCGCGCCAAGATATATTTACAATTTGCTATTGCACTTTTCCTTTAAATATTAAAGTGCTATTCTGCATCAATCAATTTTTTTATGACGACATCTACGTATAAATATTAAGACAAGGTCATTAAAGAGAAAAAAATTTTACAATATCCATTTCTCATGTCAGAGAGCATACTAAAATAAAATATCTCGCAAGATATTTTTCTTGCCGATGTGATCTTGTCTTAACAACTACATTGACATTACAAAAAAAGATGAGAATTAATTTTTGCAAGAAAAATATATATACTTCAGTTTAAAAGAAAACGCAATTTTGCAGATTACAGGTACAGCGTTCCTTCATCTTCAAAAGATTCATCTGTAAAACATCTTTTCGTCATCTGGAATTTCCATTCGCTGCTAAATGGTTAAGAAAACGAGCCAGGACCGGAGCGGTCGGAGTATCGAAAGAGCGGCGCTCGTTTGCATCATGCGCGGCGTGTCGTCAGCTTGGCCGAGTTTGCCGTCGGGTCAAACTCGTGCGCGCCACGAGCCAACCCACTCCCACGTGCGTCGTGCTGCGCCGCGTCGCTTTCGTCGATTTCGTTGTATATTATTTTCGGCGCGAGTCCGCGATGCATCCGAAAGAGTCTCCGTCGTCGCGATTCTTCCGAAGAATCTTAGAGACGCGTGTACGACGCAAATCGTCCATGTCTCTCGCCCACGTTGCACGGAGGCAGCACACTTTTGCAATTCGTTAGCCTTCAACGGATCCTTGGATGCGCGCGAGGCGATTCGATTCGCGGCCTGTTAGAGAGTCGTTAAACGTCGCGTGATTTAACGCGTTATTATTACCGCTAAGTATCGACGTAGCCGGTATTCCACCGCGACACGAGGCGATTATATCGCTTCTTACGTAATTTCGAGCGAACGTTTTACGAGAGGCTCCGGTAGGAGCTTAATACGAGCAAGACCGTTCGACAGGAGGAAAATTACATTGCCGCGTGCCAGATCTTACCTTTGCAGTGCCAGATTGATGTCGAAGGTGATGGTGGTGCCGGTGTCAACGTGGAAGATGTAAAGCATGTTGCGTCTCGTGAAGGCGCCTTATGGCGACACAACGACAAGAGTAGAGAAACTGCTAAAATAGCCCCCGGTATATCCGTCACGGATCTCTCCCTCCACCGTGGGCCCTAGCAGCAGGATTGACCCTCGGTTTGGACGGTTCCCTTAGTCAGCTCGATCGGGGCCGTACCCCACGTTCTCGATCGTTCGCGAGGACGGCCCCCTCAAGATTATGCCGCATCGATCAACGCGATCCTCACCGTCGATCTCGGGACAAAGCCTCTGAGAATCGCGCCGCGTTGCGGAATATCATCCAGATATCGCGCGCGAGAGCCGAAAGCGAGCGGGATCTTCGATTCCCGATCGTTGAAAGAGAAACTCGAATCTCGTCGGCGTCCTCGAGCAGCGTCGTTTCCTTTGTTCCTTGCCGCGACTGCGGGGAAAGTCAACCCGAAGCCAAACACAGCGGGACGTCGATCCTCGAGAGGCGCTCGTTCGAAAAAATTCGTTTCCGCTTCCACTTGCAGGGACGACGACGAGCAACGGTCGGTTAACCGCCTCTCTCGTGCGTTATGTCATAATCTCCCGATGCAACTCTCGACGTACGTACGGATCACGTCATCGAGCCGATTCCAGCGAGCGTGCAGAATGCACCGATCAACGCCGGAGATTTAAACACTCGATATTCCGTTCCGTCGGAATTTTCCGTGCGGAACTCTGTCAGGGACTTCGATCCTCTCGTCACGTTCACCACCACACTATTCCCCCCCCCCCGCGAAGCGTCCGATCGCTAAAATCGATTTAGTTTCTCACGACACCCTCGATGCGTCGTGCTACGTCAGACTTGACGAAGATCCGTTTGTGGTAACGCGAAACGTCGGCGATCGATTCGGTAACGGAGCTGCTTCGACCGTTACGATTCCCAATCGTTTCGCCGTCGGGAGGTCGATCGGCCGAGGAACGCCTCGTCGAGGGTGGACGCGCTTATCCCGGGGCTCTTCCGGGTTCCCGACGTCGCGCGCGAGACGAGAGCGAACCGATTCGCGCTGGCGCGCCGAAGACAAACGCCGACGTGCGAACGTGTGTCGTACGGGAGCGATAGCTGCCGTCGCGTCGGATCAGCTGCTCGGCAAAACAAAGCACTCACGCGCCGCGTTACGCCACCGCGTCCGCCGCCGTCGCGCTCTCTCGCTCTCCGTCGCTCTCGCGTTCGCTCGCTTCTCGATTCGAGCGACACCGTCGTTCATCGGCGACGGACACGATCCCCGTGTCCGTTTGTCACTGGGTGTCTCCTGGAGAATCCGCGCGATTTATCCCGGGACGATGCCGTCGAGTTGTCGACTCGAGAGAGTCCGACCCCTCTCGCGTAAAAGGGGCCGACGGGAGAGCAACGGGAGCGCGACACAACACAAACAATGCTGCGCCGTGCGCACTGTCAGTCTATGCGCAGAGCGGTCGCACCGAACAAAGAGATTCCGCTTTCCCCGCTGCTTTTCCACGACGACGTCGCTCGTTCGGATTCCTCGTCGACGAATAGCGGATTATTTTGCGTCGGAGCGATTCGACGACGAAGGCTCACTTGGACAGCGGCCGAGAAATGCGTCGGTCGGGGATCTCGCCTGGATATAATTGGATGGAAGGGAAAGGGGGGGGAACGACGGGCGGACCTGCTCCGCACAGTCCCGTTCTACGTATCGTACTGACGCGAAGCGTCGCCGTCGCCAGCTGTTTACTATCGCCGATCACAGCCGAGCACGGCGGACAGAACGTCCGAGGTGCGGTGGTGGGAGAAGCGACTCCAGTCGCCGCCGCCGCCGCCGCGCATCCACGGCGCTGTTGTCGCGCGGTCAGTGATGGAACGCGATTCGGAGCTCTCGGGTTCTGAGTTAGAAATCCACTGGATAAAAGAAGAGCTTCCGAGTTTGTCGTGCTTTGGGATCACTTTGATCAAACTCCGATCGACTCGATCGATGATTAATTCAATTGGCAAAATTGCACTGATGGCAAGACTTCTAACATAATCTGTTGCTTCTGATCTAATTTTTTTCTTTTAAACGAAAAAAAATTACTTTATACACGTTGATAAAATACCGGCACTATTGAAGTAAACTCGTCGATTAAATTAATCGAAGCTTAGCCAAAATCATCTATTGGCAATATCTTGTTTTCAAGTAATGTCTCATTTTTTAGGTGAAAACAGGATACTACAATTACCTAAGGGAATTGATTCTCTTAATTGCAAATAAAAATAAGAACATTATAATCTATCTCCTCCACCTTTAATATATAAAGTATGTAAGTTAATATATAAAAAAAGTGAGAAAACAAAATTTCTTTAACACTTAAATTGTTATAAAAATCTAAAAAAAAATTTTACGAATATCACAATAACGTCGGAAATGTTATCGTAACGGAATTGGTTGCTTCATTTCTAACGTACAATAATAATACACCTAAATGCATCTATCTAATTTATATATGCAGCATGAGACCCACGTTAAACGTCGGCCCTGTAAATCAGCGACCACGCTCGTGATGTCATCGAGCGCTTGCGCCGTTCTTCCGTTGCGAGAATAATGTACATCTGACCTAGTGCACCGATGCTAGCTAATTAAACAGCGGATTTAGATAGCAAATACGTCTTTCACCATAATGACGTTTAATATCGTATACGCGTCGAGTTTATCAGGATAATCAAAGATATCTATTTGAGTGAATCACGTTCGTCGCGTAATCCACTTAAGACTTACTGTTAGAGGATTTTAAGGTGATTTGGGAACGCGCGATTCCACGCACGTTGTTACGCGTGTCGCAATCCTTCATCTTGAAAATCGTAAAACTCCAAGTATTTTTCAGACCGTAAATAATACCGTAAATAATAAACGATAAAATTTATCTGACCCCGAAAACTTATAAATCCCAATAGACTCTAAAATCCAAGGATAAAGGAATCCTTTGTTCTCGTATCTACCTACCTGCGCATCGTTTTTATGATATTCTTCCCTCTCATAAGAAATGCAACGCGACTGTCTTTTAAACAAATTGCCTCGACCACTAGCGGCTATTTTTGAAAAACATTCTGCCCTTCTCCGCGGTTCTCATTCACGTCTCGCGAGGGCAAGGCCCTTCAGCGTAAAAGCTCGTAGCGCAAGCCTGAGCTTGAGATTCGGAAAATGATATCGCTATTTCGCTCGTTCTCCTTAATATTAAAGTCGCGTAGCAACGCACGACTCGAGTCGACGGCCGACGGTGCTGCTACAGCTGTTCGATCCTTCGGTCGCGCTTGCGCGACCTCGGGATGCGGCCGTCGTTCCTCTTCCCGCGCGTGCGGTCCCGTCGCTTAACAACAAAGTGTATTCCGAGACGTGCGATGAATGGGAGGTACGGACGAAACGCCGA
This sequence comes from Cephalotes varians, assembly GCA_037157785.1. NCBI lineage: Eukaryota > Metazoa > Arthropoda > Insecta > Hymenoptera > Formicidae > Cephalotes > Cephalotes varians. The sequence continues at coordinate 4,056,336 of JANQDE010000004.1, forward strand.
GCCTTTCGAGCTAACATGACCAGCGATTCCGGCGTCGCGTGTTTGTTTACCCTTCGCTACGCGATCGATATCCACATTTCCTGTATCCGCTCTCAGAAATATATTCGTTACCTCCCTCTTTCGCTCCTTTCTTTCCTTCTCCCTGACCCGTTCGCATAGAGACAGGCTCGAAGAAAACACCTCGATCCGAGAATATCGTTATTTCCGAAAATAACGCGACTGCCGTAATCGCTCGCGCGTATCGCGCGAGGTTCGACGACACCTCTGTAAGTCAGAGATGAGATCGCCGAACGATGCTGTAAGCGTTAAGCGGGAACAGATTTAGCAACATCTCCGAGCGAGGAGAAACGAGCGAAAGACGTAGATGCGATATGCAAGAGGCATACGCAGACCGCGAGGTAATACTTTCGATTTGGCAGTGACGACGAGCGACGCAATAAACGAGAAACGAGCGCTTTGCGTTTTTTCCGTATTATTTTGATAAGAGGAATGTCGATCAACGCTTTCTTTAGGTTTTATACTTTTGGGTCAAGTTTTATCTGGAATTAGAGAGCTGACACGTGAACTCTTTTTATCTCGGGCTGTATAAAGTCCGATTTATATAAAACCCGGGCTAATAAAATAGCGAAGGTCTTTTCCTTCTTGCTAGGTGCGAGTCGAAGGATAATCGGGAGTAATGGTGCGGCCAGACTATGCGCGATTCGTGATTCATGACAGTTCAAAAGTCGCAATTTTCTATTCTTATATTTGCAAACAATGCAAATGAAAATATTCGTCGAATTTGCACTCGTCGTTTAATATTTGTTAGCGGAACAATTTTTTTGACGAAATCAAAGAACGCGAATCACGCAAAGCCTGGCCGCATCATAAGACATTTCTCGGAACACCGAATTTTGCGCACATCGATCTGACAGAATTCGGCGATCGCGACGCACTTGGCGGCGCAGACGACTTCACGGACGATTAGAATACAATGAAATTTCTAGACACATTGAATTTTAATTCGAATGCGTAAGCGCGGCTTACTGCGTCGCGAATAGTTCCAACGCAAAGGCCGTTCTTCGCGTCGTAATTGCACGTGCACGTGGCAGTTGATAAGGATGTCGAGCTCGTGCTAAATGTGACGCACCGGGGGGAGCTGTAAGTACGTAATAATGCGCAATCATATGCCTCGTAAAACGAGAGAAAGAGAGAATGATTTCTTTGCGGATGAAATAATTCTCATCCCGAGAAAATAGAATGTATCCTAAAAACGTATCAAAAGATGATTTATCAATTCGCAAACACGCTATCGTAAATGTCAACGCTTATCTATAAGAATACTTTGAGAGATTTGCAGACACAAAGACGCGATAGAATTCGATGTACAATGATTTGGTGCTCAGTGATGCAATATTGCGCGGCAAGAATACTTAACGTTTCGATAAAATAATGAGTCAAACTCAGGTACACTCACGCGTCTTTCGCAGTCTCGCCGATCGGCGCCCGTGTTTTGTTAAACTTTTTAGAGTACACGTCACCTGTTATCTTACTGGTTTTTACGTCAGGACAGGCAGGTAGACGCGATCGTGGCAAACTGGATTTTTAATTTAATACAATTTAGCATAACTGAATTAAGTGTGAAAATCGATCCCCAGAGACCGATTTCAATTAATTCGTCCTCGGATGAGACCGCGGGATCATCGTCGATCGTCAATGATTTTTTTCCCCTCGTAGAAATGCATTCGCGGAAGCGAAGTTTGCCACACGAATGAATTTCAATAAGTTTCTGCGTATGGTAGAAAGATTGAATAAATATTGAAACTTTTATTTTTTTATTACATATGATAGTTCGCCCACATATATTTCTCCTATATATTCGTGATACATTCGAATTGATTTCCTTAGTTTCGCCGAGCTTAGAAACAGTGCACTTGATTGATGTATGATCTCACGACTTTCACGAAAGCAAGGAATCGGCGGTGTTTCGTCATTCCCAATGAATCTTTAAGATCGCACAATTGATAATGTTCGACGGAAACTCGACCCGCGTGTAGCGAATATCGTTCCTTATATAATCAAATTTACAAGATATACGGATGAGATATATGTGTATACACATATTGATAAAAGAGACGTGTGTATAATGCTCCCTAAAATTCGTTCCTCTAAATAGCACGCAATAACAAATGTTTATATAGTAATAAAAAGAAGGTAAGGAAAGACTATTCCAAGAACCAAGAAGAGTTTAGTCATAGTTGAACTTAAATATTTGCTTTAACGAGGACTGATAAAAGAACTGAAAGTTCTGATAAGTAACATAGTTGCGTACGCGTGCGATAAGAAGGATAAGACCATGACTATTATTGTAATCATAATTCTTAAATAATAATTGATATTTGTTTCCTCCTACGTTTCTCTTTTCGATTATTTCATTATTTATCACAAATTAGAAAATTATGGAGCACACCCAAGCAACATAATTAAGTTCAAAATATGTTTAACAAACGTTAAAAATTAATTTTAACTGTTTAAGCTAAAAAAATAAACCTTTTTTTCTAAAAAAATTATTTAAAAAATGGATTTAAAGAGTATAATTGAGGCCTCGAATTGCTTCATTACGAGTGAATAAAGCAACGTCGAGTTTCTCAGAGAAGACTCTTGTGAAATGAAAAAGAAAATTTTGTATAAAAAAATGCGTGCTTTTATTTGATTTTTCCTTTTTGCTCTTTGTTGAAAATCACTTATTTTCATATGCCCAAATAATTATATTTTTGAGAGAATTTGGAATTCCCGTATTTTTTTTTTCAAAGCTTTATACCTAAACTAGAAAACCCTAGAGTCATTTTTCTATATGCATTTATTATTACAACTTTTTAAATCAAATAAGACTTTTACCCAATTTTTTATTAATTTTTGGTAATTAAATTATATTACATTTTATCTTTTTCCAAAATGAAGTTTATACAAACATTTATTCTACAAACTTGAAAGTATATTCATGAATTTTTAAAAATTTTTTGAATCACTTTAAATAGATGAAACAGTGGTTGGAATATCTCCATATGGATAAGATGCCATTTTTTTTCACATGATATTGTAAGTTATTTTGGTTAGTATTAAGTCTTACATTTTTTTTTGCATCTTTAAAATATTCTATAAATATTATATATGAATGTTTAAAACGTTTTTTTTACCCAACGACATATTTTATTAAGATAGCTATGACATATTTTTTATTAAGATAGCTATTTTTATTATTTTATTAAAAAGCTATTTTTGTATATGTAGCTACCCTTATGATTTTTATATATTCTCAGAGAAATGTTCGGTTTATAGCACGCTTTTCCCCGCTGCGGTAAATCTCCGAATACTCGAAAGAGACATCGTACGTCTCGCCGTGAACTTGTTCGTGCCTGTTCGAACCTGCATCAGATAGCAAATTCGTCTAAATAGCCATAGCGTATCATCACAAAATAGAATATATTTGAACGCGAACGAAAATAAAGTAATAATGAAACTATGTTTCGATCTGTTTTGTCTGCTGAACGCAGGCAATTATAATAGACACATCACTACATTTGCGCTTTTTTAAAAATGTTCTTATTACTTGGTACATATGATACTTTTAAGTACATTTAATTAGTTTTCTCAGGACAATAGGGGAAAATAATTGTTTTCGAAGATATATACAGACGGGACATTTTCTTTTAAGCTGAATTTAAACATTAAAGCTGGGGGAACAAATCTGGAAAAGTAACAATTCTAGATGTGTTTAATAACTTTATTCAAATTTATTCGGATGTATTCTCGGATTGATAGTATAGTATAGAATAGAGACAGAAAAACCAGAGGATGTCTCGTTTTATAATCGACTAAAAACAAGGAAATCGTGAACGTGCGAAACGTGCGCGCGATTAATTCGTTCGTCGAGAGAAAGGACTATCGAGAGTAACGGTGCGGGAGGAAACGAAAAGGAGAGGAGAGAAGAGGAGGAGGAGGAGTGGGAGAGTTTCTACGTTCTGCTGTTAGAAATGAAAGCAGCTCTCGGAAACGGTCTGATGCGATCGCGTATACGCGATACACACGAGGTTTTCTTTAGCTCTATCTTCGTCCCTTCCTCTCCTCGGACGAAGACCGAGCTCAGCTTGGTTCAGCTGTGCGCGCGAATCGCCGGAGAACCATGCGAGAGGTGCGTGGACAGAGCGAGGTCAGCTCACGCACGTGCACATCATGCGTGGCGCTCATATTATATATGAATCTCTCAACTCGTTCGATCATTGGCGTATGCGTTATTGCGCCCGGAAGAAAACCAATCTCTGGAATATACAATTTCTACAGTTGCTTTGAAAAAACATTACGAGACGAAATTCTAAATAATCGAACTAGAGACGATAGAGACGGATATGCGATAATTGGTTTCCGATTTTATCGCGCGTAACACGATATTCAGCAATTTGATATTCAAAAAGGTAAGATCCAGCAAATAGATCCAAGAATCCAAAAATCGACGCGAGATCGATTCCTCTTCTATGACACTCATAGACAGGTTTGTCAGTAAATTTTTATGTATTTTAATATTAAACAGGATGTACATGTTTCTACTCTGCTTTAGGCTAAAAGTGGGTTTGGTAAAAAGTCAATGACTGAGTCGCCTCGCATGGTGTTTCCTCGAGACGAGATACCGACGCGATCGATACTGCGGTTAATGACCCAGAAAATGCCGGATTGTTTTACAATGCAAGGCGTTGTTATGCGAACGCGGAACGACGCGAATCGATAGATAATGTCTCTATTGCCTGGGTGCGATTGAGAGAAGAACGATCGAATTTTGCTGCGCTTCGACTGTATTTAATATTTATCACGATGAACACATCTTTTTTATTGCTAGTCTTTCTTCCCCTATTTTCTACTCTGTTTCCGTTACGCCATTGTCTTGTAGCGTTATGAGCGAAATTCTATTCTTGTTTGGGTTATCGGCCGCGCCTTTTATCGTCCGCGTAGTGCGTAGTATTTTGGATCTCTTTTCATCCAACGATCGCATAGGAAAAAGAATCGGGAGAAGAGCTAGAAGATAAAGAGTGTCGCATACATAGTGCGTCGCGCGGAAAGTACATTGCGCTCGATCCCACTTTCGGGTCTGCGTTTCTCGGAATCGCGATTACCGTTTGATAAGATCCGAATTACGTCCTTAGACGGCCTCGCGCACAAATATTTGAGAAGTGGCGTGAACAGTTGCGATGATTATCTTGGGTGACCTCAATTCTCAAATCGTGTGCGCATTTAAGACGAGATACGAGGCTGCGAGATACTAGATTCCGTTTGCACTTAGTTCAAGGTCGAACAAAATGAAGAAAAGAGGAACTCAAACGAATTCAAATTCGAGTAAACTCTCTTCATCGATCGCGAATATCTGTTGTTCAGAGAGATGGATGCTTCTTTTATATTTAGTCGAGTAGCAATTAATTATTTTTATGTAAATATTTTTAGAGGACGATAACTTCTAAAACTGATTATAAATTCAAGAACGACTGGAACTTAAAATGAACAATGAAAAATGGCAAGTCCGCTTTTGCATATAAAAGCAGTTTATTTGCGTTCGTCAGTTGCAGACTAATAAATCCTAGACCGGACGATCGTGTCTGCGTATGTGAGCGCCGGTAAACGAACATTGCCTAAAATTAGAATACGAATGTTACGTAGGCGGTTTAACTAACACGACGTTGTGAAGATGAACCGATCGGAGCCTATCTTCTCCAGCCGTATCTTGTCACGGTAGTTTTTATTATCCGTAATGATCTGTTCTTCTCGTTAAAATTAGTGTAGATTGCATTTCAGCATTATCACCTGCATGACAAAGCAACCAACCTATCAACTAATTTCTCGAATCGCAAGTACAAGGTTGCAGATACCGATTGAGGCCGAATTCTTTGTCAGTTTGGTTCTGGAGCCGTGTCAACTGCAGGTAGTAACTGCATTCTTTTTCACTTAACTTCTACAGGTTTCGGAAATGTGGTCGATTTTAGCTATGGTCTCTTAGAAACGTTCCATGTAAGAATTATCATATATGGTTACTTATATTTTAATACAGTTGCATTTAAAAGATGAAAGCGTCTCTCTGAACAGCAGATATATGCGTCAACAAAGGATTTATCTGAGAGGATTTACCTGTATTAGCTCGAGTCTATTCTTTTGTTCGGCTCGATTATCTAAGCGAGATCCTCGATGTATCTGACACGATTATCGTGAATTCTATTTGCATTTTCCCATGATTTGAACCTTTCCAATGGTGAGCTACATTAATTATGAGTAAAAATATCAGTACACATGAAAAAATTAGTCTTAAATCAAGATTAAATATTCTCACACTAAGCAAGAATATCATAATCTTTTTAGGAAAATTTTAGTCTTGATTAGATTGAATTTGTATTGATGCAAGCAAAAGTAATACTTGCTCATTATCAATTCAATCAAGACTAAAATCTTCTTAAGAAGTCATGATATTCTTGCTTATGAGAGTATCTAGTCTTGATTTAAGATAAATTTTTTTCTGTATAGTCATTGACGTTTGCAATATATATTAATTACTCATTGAAATTGTTATTTTTCACTCGATAATCAACACATCAACAATCACATTTCGCTTGATCGCCAATTTGAATGACGTTGACACTGGTAATAGACGGCGCGTATTACAAACGCAATCTCGCTCGATGTATGACGCAACAGCACGATCGCATAAAAAGCGGCGGCATGTCGTGCATGCTCATGCAGTGGAAGGATGCATTCGGATCGTCGATTTACTTTCAATTTTGCCGTGCCGATCCTCGTGACTTGCTCGATTTTAACCAGCGCAGAAAACGTTTCCACTTTCGAGGCCGCTCCCTGAAACGTCTTAATGTGTTAGCGATGTATATAGTGAATTCCTTGTAATATTCTCCGGAAGTCATCTCTATTTGTCTTTCAACTGAGAAAGATTACGTTGCTACCGTAAGCATTTTTAATTCTAGTATGTTTACTTGTCGACAATATAACGACATTCATACTGCAAAATATCATTTGCAAAAGTCACAACAATCTGATACTGGCTTCGGTAAGTACGCACATCCAAAGTTCTCGATTTGTCGGTTTGTAAACATGCGCCGTGTATGTGCGAGAAAACATTTACTTTAACGGACGCGATTAGCACTCTGCATGTTTACCGCGTAAATCACCGTTCGATCTCGTTGAGATTTTCATCCGTGCTTCGGAAAGAAAGTGTACATGTGCGAGCGTACGTGTGTTGTATGTGTAGGAATAATGGAAAGTATCACTCTGTGTGTTCTCGATCGTTTGATTACACGATAAATCTTCATGCCGCTGCAGCAATTAAATCGTCGATCTCGTTTGCGTTTCTTTGCTTTTGCGACGTGGGACCATCCGGTGGGCATAGTGAAACGAAGTATCATGATATCAATTAGAGCCGTTATTTATCTGTTATGATACAAGTTTATTGAATCACTGCTTGCGCAAATTAACAATGGCATTGGGCCTCAGGTTCCAGTGTCGCATATTTTCCAAAATACCAAAATTTCTCCCACGTTCATGTTTTGTTTTTAGATATTCGCAAAGTTTCTTCGGTATGATATGGCGATATGGCGATAATAACAATAATAATGATAATAATAATAATCCAAATAATTAATAATAATATATAATAGTAATAATGATAATAATATACAATAATAACGGGATATGCGCGCTAATTGCGATAATAGTCAAGAGATATAACAAGTGAAATATACATATGCTCTTATGTATGTATATAAGTGATCATAATATGTACATATTATGACATCGCATCGTAAATCGCGAAACCAATTTCTCCATTCGATAAATAAAATAACACGAATCGCGTAAATTTCCTTTGATTAAGTGATATGACTTGTTCGGTGACAAAAATTATCCCCACCTCGCCCTGTCCTTTCCTGATTCTAGTCCCCTCTTGTTCCCGATAGATGTTTTTCTCCAACGTTCAATATCAAATCTTTTCTAGTTTCTCTCCGATAACTAACTAATAAATTTTATATGTATAATAGCAATATATATATACAATGCATGATCCGCAACAGCGAATTGTTGCGTAATGGATATAGTATCTATGCGAATGCATCTCGTGACAAAAAATCGGCTCTCCTTCTAAGCCGAAACATTCAACTTATTTCGAAGCTTACGCGTCCTTCTTCCGGTTCTTTTTTTCTACATTGGCCCTTCTTAAGGACCTTTCTTAAGGATGCTCGTGTTTGTTTTTTGTTTGACTCTGGCTTTACGTTTGACATTTCTATTCGATACTTCTCTCAGTTCAGCTCTTACTCTCTATTATAATATCGGAGAGAAATTTTTTAATATTGAAAAAACCACGTCACTGTCAGGCACAAATGTGTATCGCGAGATAGATGTCAGACGTAAACCCAGCATACAATTCTGTAAATGGATTCGGCCGACTTGCCCGGCAAAATGGCGAACAAGAATAATTTCTTTCTTTTGTGCTCTTCGCAGCTTCAATATGGATAGCGTCGAAAATATCGTCCTGCATCTCGATAGAATGTTTTACATTAACCTCGAGTCATGTGCTCGCGCTTGAACTAAGATTTTCGGATTCGGAGCATAATTTGGAGGTGAATATATCGAAAATGCATATACCGGTCAAATTTACTCTCGTGGAATTTACACTGGCTACGTTGGCACTGTCAAAGCGGAGGAATAAGAGAGAAGCTTAATTTTGCTATGAACAAGAGCGAGATCCTTCGAGTCAAAAAGTGATCTCGTCTTTCGGTGTCCTCACTTTCCGGCCAAATTGCATCCGAGAGCGCGCGAGAACGACATCGTGTAGTGTGAACAAAGTCTGCAATCGCAATCGGCGTTTACACAATTATTTACAAATTTATCTAGAGATATACAAGCTATGCCTTCGAGGCTAAAAAAAATACGGTCGCTCGAGCGCAGAAAGGCCGACCGTCGATCCATCGCGAAATCGTGGGAGAGGAAATGCGAGAGATAACTCTCGCGATTTGTGCGTTTTCGCGAAATACGAGATAAATATCGGCGATATCGATGGATCAAAGAGCGTTTGATACTAATTTTCTTCGAGACGTCCGCAAGATCTCATCGAAAGTCATGTTTACTCTGTTTCTAATTTTGACGCTCGACAGACACTTGATAAGAGTCGTTGTTTATATATACAGAGGTTGCGATTTTGCATCTCGATGAACGATGTTATCGCGATCGCGTGCGCCGCGATTGTTACTATCATGAATCATTCGTGTTTTCAGCGCTATTTTTCTTAGATGCAGAAGCGTTTCAGGAAAAACAACAACTCTTCGCGTCGACGAATAATAAGCGTGTCAACCTGTTTCTTAACTTGTGTGCAGGTTCGCATCCGGATTGAAACGTTTCGCTATCGGGGAACTCCGTAATCTAAACGAAATATAGTGCGATGGATTCAAATCTCAACCATCGATATTCAACGATAGTAATTGTAACTATAATCCCGAAAGGCTGGAAAAGTTCGAGGACTATGAGACGTCTTTTCTATTTATATACATAATAAACTCACGACTTACAAATTTACCGTAATCATTGTGAAACGACGAATAAATGCTCGGATGCGCGTTAACAAATTTTTTACGTCGCGCGTGTCGGCATCACGGCTACAATTACGATCATTGTCAAGTAACAATCACTACCTTTAGGAAAATAGCCGTAAGTACGATTCGAATCGAATTCGATCTTGTGTATCGCTCTGAATTCAGCAGCGACTTAGAAGTGTTCACCAAGCGGCTGACTCATTCAAAAATCGATTGTGTACAATTTGGTCGTCGCTGTTACCGCGCTCGAGCCGATCGTCAGAAAAGAGAAAATTATGACTAGAGAAGAAGATTCGTATGTCGGATACGATCGATCGACGGCCCGCCTGAAAAAGGGCTCGACCTACTCTTACATTTAACGTTATTGAAGTATTTGGTGTAAAAATAGGTATGATACACAGGCGTCGGAAGTGCGCAGCGCGCTCCTCCCCATTTCCAAAAGACGTTGATGTTCTCCCTCTTGCGCAAATGACAAACTGCGCCCGACAGGAGTTTCATCTTTTTTTTTTTCTCAAAAATTTTTGTCCAATAAATATTAGCCTGTCAATTAAAAAGGATCTAAGCGACAAAACACTTTGTCAGAAAATCTTGTCATAAACAGGACATTAAATCTTGCTCATGGTGTGCGAAAGACCCTCGAGAAGGTAATTAAATTCTTTTAAATTACTGTTGCTTTTATTTTTTTTTCTTCTTTTCTTTTGACACTTAGGTCCTTTTTAATTTACAATATTCAAAGGCGAATCCGTTGTAAATCCCCGCGAAGAGACGTTCCCGTCTCGATGCTGCTCCCTCTGTTTACTTAGATTTTCGCGATCGAAATTCGACTACAGTCGCTTTCGCGCGACAAAATCCCCGCTGAATCCTTTTCGCATCGGTCCCGCTCCAAATATTTCTCCTCGTAACGTAGCGCCCGCGGCGCGTAAGACCGAGTGAATCGCTCGTGAAAGCCATTCCCGGCGATTCTTGGTGCGGCCACACTGCCGTTTTCCTTTGAAATTCTGGCTCGGTGACGACCCAAAGCGTCGCGGCACCACCGGGTCTCAGGTCACGTCCACGTTCACGAGTCCGTGAACCCGATCATCGGCTGGCTGCTACGTCAGCAGCTTGAAGAACATCAAAGCTAGGGATATATTGATGAAGAGCACCAGCATCACGAGCTGCTGGCGGGAGAACCAGTCCTGGAACAGTACGGGACATTACGTTAAGCGTTTTTCTTATCGCGAGTCGTTCGACGAGCTCCGCCGCGTCGTCGCCGCTCGGAATCGGAGCCAAGAATTCGGTGAGGGCGCCAAATGATTCATATCGATGTTACATGAGTAAAATTGTCTTCGCTTCGCACGCGTAATGTAACGCAATCGTTGGCTATGTTTCCGTTATTTTGCTTTTAATCTCGAATATTTCGATTTTCATCATCGTCCTGTCGCATTGAGATCCATGCACGAGAGATAATTTCGATTCCATTGCAACGCTGCGAAACTGGATCAAGCGGATGCTGATTTCTAGAACCGCGCGAGAACCTATTATAGAATCGTTGCGTTTCTCGTGTGTTATATTTTTGCGTACCAAGCCGAGACGCAGGACTCGACCCGAAATAAACCGTAACACTCTGCCAAGTGCCGTTTCGTATTCTCTCTTGTTTTTGAACAACCAGCGAGAATTAACGCCGCGAGCCATTGTCAACATCGATAAATTTCGACGGTCAGGTCGTAAAGAGACGCGGAGGATACTCACTTTAACCTGCGGACTGACCAGATACAAAAGCGGATTTGCTCTGAGCCTCTCGCTCTCGTCGATCTGCCTGCGGATCTCCTCTCTCCTCATGCTGCTCAGAATACTGACTTCTTCTCTCGACAATGGCGCGGTGGCCGTGAGCTGGATCGGCTGTGCCACGTCCGGCAGTGACTTCTTTCGTTGAAGGGGCATTGCCGCCACCGGCATCGCCTGCACGAAGGAAATAAACGAGAAACAAAAAGAGAGAGATGGGCCTCGAGCGGATGCAAATTACTTATCGGTACTATGTACATTGGTCTTAACGTAATATGTATAATAACATCATACGAGTATACAGCGGAAAGAGAAAAACGGAGTTATTGTCAGGCAATAGCAATTACTTCTGAGTGTACTTTTTACAGAAAATAACGTTAAGTTAATAACTGGATGAAGTGACGTGTTAGTCAAACATCTGTTTTTAATAGTTTAAAAGTCTAACGTTTGAGAATCGGTTTCGTAGACATGTAATGTGCAAGGATTTATTGAATTTCAAAATTTATTCTTTTGTTATCTTTCGTTCATTGATATCATTTTTAGTTTTCAAAAACATGTTTTCAAATATTGTTGATGCCTACAAAATTGATAATATCATATTTGATTCGAGAAGTAAACTAAACGAAAATTATATTTGACATGTTTAGAGTTAAAGAATTTTATTTATAAAGATTTTTCTTTTAAATTCACAAAAATTATTTTTCTACTCTAGATAAGAAAACTCTTTTAAGTAAAATTGTGCTCTATTCCAAGATTATTAATTTTTAACATGTTTCTATTGCTCTATTGTTTCTATTACTTTTTGAAGCTTTTGTTTGATATTAAAGTTATATGTATATAACGAACGTTTCTCTTGTTCAAATTTCTATTGGCTTACTCGCGTAACGAAAAGTTAGACGGTTCTATGAAACTATTGTATGTTCAGCTATTGACTATCCAGACAATTGAATTTTTTTATTCAATTTTCTACATGCAGTCAATCACAATTATGATCACAGAATTATATTACGATTCGTTAAATCCGTCGGTTTTGAATTCTATCGTCCTAGCAGCATTCTTCATGAAATCGATTCAGAATCGGTTGTGAGCGTCGAATTTCCGTAATTGCGTGTTTTGTTAATTCAGCATTTCATGCGAACGCAACGGGTGGTGAGGAAAAAGATAGAATACGAGCGGAAGGGAGGGTCTTTGGAGCCGTTCCAAGAGAGAAGAGGTTTCGAGCACCGAGATGCAAAGGCTGAGAGGTCCAATCTCAGCCGAAATGACTCATTGGATTGGCCTTCACATTCTTGTCGCACGACTAAATAAATTGATTTTTCAAAAGTTGTAGCTTAATAGAAAAAATACGTTACAGATGAGTTTTTGAGTAAAAAAAAAACAAAAAATAATTTTAATTACAGCCGAGAACTCTTTCTTTTATAGAATTATTTCGTATTGTTGTGTTACAAAAAAATTTCCGCACACATCGCGTGATGTTCTAAATGCGTTATGTTCGGCGAATTTTCCAACAAATTCACTAAAAATCCACTAAATATTGTATAATTGTATATCATGTCTCATTATAATAATGTACGTATAGGGTATTAAAAAAGGAAGATTTATTATTAGAGAGCATCGAACTGATTTAAAAAGTGTAATCAAAGTCGAAAAATTATTATAAATAGATATAATTTTCGGTTTTATTAATATATGTGCAACTTACTTGCATTTTTGCATATATTCATAAAATTTTTTCAATTCTATAAATCAGTTTTCATTTTTTTACATCTTTAGTTTATACATTTTTAGTTTATCGAGTATTGTCTGCTCTCTAAGTCTTGAATCTATTTTTTAACACCTTGTAACAAGTCATGCATATTAAATTGTGGCATTGCAAAAAGCCTCCTATCTTGCGTTGAATACTTTCGCATATCGCGTGTCCTTATCTCTTTCGTATGATTTTCTTAAATAAGGACAATATTTAAATAAGGCCAAACGTATTTTCCTATACGCCATGTTATGCAATCTTGTATTTGACTCTCCTCGTTTATTATAACGCGTAAACCCTTCACATCCTTTTACACTGCGTGCGTTGTAGCTGCAGTTGATTCTACCCCTAACGATCACGCGAATAAACACGCGTTTTCTCCCATTCGTTATCTATTGCGCTGTTTTTTCCCCCTCTCATCTGTGTCCTATACTTTCTTCTAAAGAGAAAATTCTCGCTATAGCCCACCCTGCGTGAACTTTCAACGCATTGACTAGCTAACTGTTAGAATGTCGGAAACGTGGATTCGCTCCGCGTACCTCCACAGGAGGTGCGACGATCCAGGACTCCGAAGCCCGCCTGGCCATTAAAGCGGGGCTGCATAGCAACGCCTCCTCCTCTTCGTCCTGCTCTATCCAAAACATCTCTGTTCTCACGATGATTCGGACACCTTCAGAATATATTAAAATCTTTCGGGTTCTTAGCCACCTGCGAAGAAGAGAATCATTCTCGTTCTTGCTTTTTCCGAGCTTGGCTCAATTTTTCTTTTCTACATTGCACTTTCATTTCGATATTTCAACCGATAAATTTTTCTTTAAAATTTGTAGCGGACTTACAGTTTGCGCCGTTGAACATGTACAATTTCTTCCAATTACCGGACTTTCGATTATCATTCGGTATTATTTACAAGTGAGACCAGGTCCGCTATATGCTATACCACGATTAAAGTTTACGGTTATTAAACTATCATTAGATTGTCACTCTTTGTACATCCGTATGAAACATTGCGAATATAACACTGTTCTCTTCGAATCCACGTTAAGTCCGAGATCATCCCGGAAGCAATAATCATAGCTGGCGCTTCCGTTCACATCGGGCTTTTTCTCTCTCTTTCTCGACCGGAAGTGCTTTCTGAAACTGCGCGAGCGCGTTCGAAGATGAAATCGGTTCGTTTATATGTCGATCATTTTTCGATTTCCGAAAGGCACGAAAGGTGCGAATCGAAATGTAAATTACAGATCCGCAGCCTCCTGGTAAGGAAGCCAGGCCGCAGACTGAATGGCCCTGGCTAGCACGACCGAAATAGAGCGATGCCCCACTATCTTCGAAATAACTTCGCCGAACGTCGCGACGCCCGCGGAGATCTGTATCGGGATGCTGCCAGAACCCTGTCGATCTTCGCAAGTGTGATTTACGAGTCTGATTTACAACGGATGTGACGTGAGAAAAGATTGCTCAAATTTCAAAATTCGATCTATAATTTATGGTTCACTGACGTTTGCGAATTACTCAATTTCTCTTCCCCCAAAAAGTTTCTTTATAAGTCTTCAATTTTTCTTAAATTATTTTGAAATAACCGAAGTTATTTTGAAGTTTAAAATATTATAATATTAGAAGAAAAGAATCCGAAAAATTACAAGCTTATCGTACCATATGAGACAGTCTTATGCAAATTCAAGTCCAGACTCGAATTATTTGACTCATGCGTTTGGCACGCGAATATATACGGCGAAGGTTTTGGGATTTTCGCGCCAAGAAAACGCCTTCCACTTATTTGCAGTTTCTTTGTCTGTCATTTATCACGTTGTGCCTCTTGTTGCAGTTTAGTCATATCCGGCGAAATAATTCGACTTGCAACGCTTTAATTTGATTCGCTAATAGCACGATTACCTCAAGGCAATTCCCTTATCAAATCAATTGTTTAATCTGTTTAATTAACGCGTAATATTAACGCTAATGCTGTAATATTTTTTCATAGTATTATATTCATCGATACAAATTTATCCATGTTCAATCGAATTAACATAACAATAAACAATAGCGAATAATAAGCAGTTTATTACACTTGCCACGAAAAAGATAATGTTAATATTTCGCTTAATTTTTTCGCCATGACTCTTGAAACTTCTGCGATGTTTTTGTACGTCGTTGTAAAGATACTATATCTCAAATAAGGCTTGACAAATTGTAAGAAATGATAATGAGGAAATTAATATTAAAACCGGAATTTCCATGGCCTCGTTCACGAACTGTATACAATCACGCAGCCTTCATTGTTTGCGATCTTCTCGCGAATCTACATATTGCCCACAATTTCCATAGAGCTCGTTTGAATATTACGATTACGCAAGTGAATCTTAGAGCATTAACATCTTATTATATGAAATGCACATATTTCAGAAATCATTAATTGTTTTTCCAATATTCTACTCAATATCAATTTTTTGATGAATGTGACAAAATGATTAATACTTTTAGTTTCTAAAAAAGTAACAATAAAAAATCCGATTTACGCGATACTCTTTAATCTCATCAACAATAGCTTATACATGATATACATAAATACATTCAGTACATCGAATCAACGTTCGCAACGTCGTTGTTTGAACGGAAATCGGTACAATTTCTACATTAAGATTGACTCTTTTTCTGGAATGTAATCTAGAAATTTACCGAGTATGTACATTATCTATTTCGATCTTTGTTTGATCTTCTAAATCTCTACAGTTACGTATCTACAAATAATTGTGCGTCACACTATAAATGAAAACGTGATTATATTTGACTCGTTAAATATCTAGAAAAGCTTTCTCGTAAGGTCGAACAGAACAACGCTTTTCGCAATATTGGCACTTGAGTGCGAGATTAAGAAAAGCACTATTTTCAACGTTGACGAAATGTCGATGCTTTCCTCATGTTACCTCTTCCCGAAGACAGTCGCGCGATATTATACTTGAAATTCGTTATCAGTGAATAATTTGTGAACACATGGGTAGATTAACGGCTTAAGTCAGAATTCAAGTGTTTTGTTTGGGAATGTTGCATTCGGAATTATTTGTGCACCATTGTTGCATTTTATGCAGTTCCGCACAAATCATAAACCTTCTTACTGCATTCTTTTTTTGTTGTGCAACCATCGTTATTGTCGAAACCATGATTTGTGACTTAAGGTGTTAACACAGATATATTAAATATCATTAAATCGGCCCTGTATGAAAATATAGTGAGTATTCCTTCATAGTTTAATTAAAAACCTCAGAGAGTATCTTGTTTGTGCGATCCTCAATATAATTTCTATCGATTAGAATTTCACATTCCGATTATATAGATCGTTTAAGAATTAGGCTCACAATTACTATCGTTAGCAAAATCGATCATTAAAGGTTTGTTCTTAATCTTATCATACATAATTTCGCCATATCATCTGCTCATAAATTCGAGTATTAGCCTTATTTACAACATATTCAATATGTAACTTGGACGTTTTTCTGTATAAAGAATCATCAGCGTATAAATATATTTAACACAAACGGTCGTAAAACCCGTATTTTTACTCTTTCTTCTCGAGCGTTCATTTCTCTTAGTATATAAAATAAGCTTTCGCACTTCGCACATATTTTTTCCTTCGCGTTAACTATGGGCGGCAAATTATTTTACGCGATGATTTATATGCGAAACAAATAACATACTACATATAACACGTGTGTGTGTGTGTGTGTGTGTGTGTGTGTGTTCGGCAACTGGTAACGGCAACTAACATCATAGATTTAATTAGACTTCTGCGTGCTTAAGGCTCGTTTCTTATCGAACGTCTCTCTCCTATTTTACTTTCATTTTAACAAGTCCCTATCTGTGCACATATATATAGACGCCATATATACAGACGCCAAATATATAGACTCGAATTCACGACAAGCATGCGTTATGGTGCGGCCAGACTATGCGCGATTCGTGATTCGTGACAGTTCAAAACTCGCAATTTTCTATTTATATAAGATTTACAAACAATGCAAATGGACATATTCATCGAACTTGCACTCGTCGTTTAATGTTCGTGTCAATTCGCTAGCGGAGCGGTTTTTGTGACGAAATCAAAGGACGCGAATCACCACGAATCGCACATAGTCTGGCCGCTCCTTTAGAAAAACAATGTTTCCAATCAGAAAACAGAAAAAAGAAGCGGCGTGGAGGTGGTAGATAAATGAGTCTCTCGTAAAGCTCGTAGGTTTGCGATCTCGACGCATAATAGCAGTCACCCTCTCTGTAATAGCAATACTAATGTTTGATAAGTAAGAATGTAAGATTATTCGGGTTGTGAGCACAATATAGCGAAATTGAACTAGAGCGATATCTGATAGTACAGATTGAGCAATATTGATCGGTCGAATAATCTAGGCGAATAATAGGAGAAGTGGTTAGCGAGAAGGCTCGGAAGAAGGGTCGAAAGAGGCTTAAAATATGGTTAAAGAGAGTTAAAATAGAATGGAAGAGCAAAAATATGGTCCCCGCCTCCACGCCGCGCGCTAAGCTTACCTTCCGAAGTCCATTAATTAGCTCGGTTAATGGACGTAATATGCGCTGGCTTTAGTTCAGCTCTGCGCACATGTACTTTATATATGTGCGCATGCAATTAATATAGATTGTCTAATGCTTGAGATTCGAGTAGCTATTCGCAAAAAAAAGAAAAAGAAACGGAATGTCACATGTAATGTAAAAAAATTACGCGCGAACAAAGATTCGTTTCACTTTTTTCAGTCGCTTTACAAAATGTACAGCCAACTCGCATATCACTTCGCATAATCGATTCTGTGCAAATATTTATACATATACATACATCGTATATATACACAGACATTCCCGTTTATGTTCGTAAATGTAATTTATACTCTCGCGTTTCCTCTGCGCGAATTAATCTTATTTGACTATAGTGTACCGAGAACGGAAAAAATAAATCGGAGGGCATTTAGTTGCTTCTTCTCTCTTGCTGAAAGGAACTGTACACAGTGTTACATTTATTGTTCGTTGAACTGGTCCGTCAGCGATCTCGCATGTTACCCAACGAGCACAATAGATCGTATCTCGAATTGATACAATAAGACGATGTCGTTGTTGTTAATCTACGTTTTCGAGCATGGTTTACGAAATCTGCAAATCCGCTCTAGCATGTAATTCCGTTTCTCAATAGCGTTTCCTAACGACAGCAATCCTCTTTCATGACCAAGATACGATCTAAGATATCTCGGGAATCTTTAAGCTCTATTTTTCTTGTCGGCTACGTTTTGATCGTTATTTATTTAATCCTGGAATGAATTCACTCTCTTTATCATTAGCTGCGATATCTGCTGCAGTGAATTAAACGAAACATGCCATCTTCCTGCAAGTCGTTGCGCAATAGCGAAATATTAATCCTACATTACTGCCAAACGTTGATACTCAAACATAAGTTTATTCCAGGATTAACATCAATGACAATCAAAAACTGACGATAACTCTAGATTGATCGTGTGAGTGAACAAATAGTGTCACTCATTAGGCTCACAGCGTTTCCATAGAAAAATAAGTCGGTTTTCTATAAATATGCATTGCTCATTTCGAATGCGTTTCCTTCAATCGCGATTCTATTAATGAGATTTATTGTTCGACATCGTGGCAAAGTTAACAGCTAATAGCGATTTACACCAGGTACAAGTATCTCCTTCATCAAGCATTACGTCTCATAACATAGCACCAAAATTTTTCACGAAAAATTTGCTATTAGAAAATCCTTCCATTTTCATATAAGGCCCCGTTCTGGAAACCTGTTCCACGTTTCAATGTATCAAGTGAATATGCGCAAACTGCAAAAATCCAGTAATCTCGGCAACTGCATTAACGTAATTAATTATTCGGACAGAATGTTCAAGCCGCGTAATCGCGTTGTTAGTTAAGGTAACATCGAATAATGCAGAGACTCGTAAATTCATAGAAAAATATCTTCAATGCGCACATTCAAAACTGTCCCGAGATAGGTTTTGTTATCGGAACTTAATTCCTTCTGAACTGTTCAACGCCAGGGTGAACTGGGCGGAAACGGTGACCGGGATTGCGCGAGTTAAGATGTCTTATCTTGTTCGATTCGAATCGAAATGCAACACGAATCTCTCGAAAGCTGCGCTTCCTTGCCAATCGCTATTGCATAACATCGCTCTGTATACATATTTTATACTTATACTCATAGGGTTGCGCGGCCCTTTGACGTTGCGGCGAAGGCGGGGACCGTCCGGTCTGCTTCCTGGGATGGCATGCACAGAACACAGCACAAAACGCCACACAGTTACACAGAGAGACAAATAAAGACAGAGAAAAGAAGAGATACAGATAGGTAAGGGGTAGGCTAGATAAGAGAGGCGAGTATGATGGAAAAAAATCTGAGGAAAAAACGGGAAGAGAATGGTGGTGCGTCGAGAACGCAGGCGAGGTGCAAGAAATATATTGTAATAAAAAAATGCAGTATAAACATGGGCGAGGTGATTATACTCAATCTTATGAAAATAATTCCGGAATTGTTTATCTGAAATTCACAGCAGAATGACATGAAACTAATGTATTTTTTATATTATTTTAAAGTAATTTCTAGTCAGGAGATTCTGTATAATACCATATAACCGTTGAACATTATGAATAATCGTTTGCGTTATTATTCATAATTGGTCGGAGATTATTATTCATAATTTGTGACGATTATATATATTTAATCATTTTATCAAAATCTTTGTAATAATGCACAACAAAAAACATTTAAAAGAACATAGAACGAATCTGTTAATTCTGTTAAATCTCTTTTGTCTATTGTTTTCTGCTGCGAAGAGAAATTTAAATCTAATATCGTTCGACTTACGTGCGATACCTTCTTGGGAATCGTTGTAATGTCGAACGATTGTTATCTTGTTTAACGCATAATGACCGTCGAAGTTATTTCCAATGTTGGAAAGGCATCTCGTTTCATTTCTTGGCAGAGTGAACGCCAAACAAATCGCCGAATTATTTTTCTCCGAATCTTTGTAATTTGCGAGAAATCAAAATTTCATCTGGATAAAAAATCGAAACTCGTTCGAAAAATGTCGCAATTTATTCCAAGTGAATAAGCAGCGAGAAACCGTATTAAAAATATAGCTACGGAACATTAATTCTCTAGAAATGTCAGTGTAAACGGACGAATATAAATACAATGAATAATAATATTTACATAGGATGAATATAATTTAAAAATGCTGTCTGTCCGATGACGTCAAAGCACGAGATGTCAGAATCCTCTTTATGGAAATTTCTATCTGACTCGGATCGTCAATATGTCTATGAATATTAAAACAACACTCGATCACAATATTGAAGGACGAGAATTAGCTGGAACTCTATAGAACGATTATCTGTAGAATCGGCACATTTGTAACTTCTTTTTCGAGGTGAATGACGTAATGCCAAGACGTCCTCGGTGCATAGGACAAATGTATAGGTGCATGTATATATGCACGTAGCGAGGGTATGTCTATATATACATATACGTATATATGTATATACAAGATGACAAAAACAAACTTCGCGCGTGAAAATATAAGGAAAAAATAAGGACTCACCTTCGGCATAATACCACCACCACCACCACCGCCGCCGCCGCCTCCACCGCCGCCGCCGCCGCCGCCGCCGCCGCCGGACGGTCCACGAGTTTGAGCCACATAGAGGCTCTCTGTGCGCTTAGGCTGTCCAGGACTCGGCAGAATATCCTGTCCAAGGCCACGGTTTTTTATGAGAGCCCCCTCAAATTGGTTGGAAGTTGGCGCGGCGTACGTCGGCGTTGCGGCGCCGCTGCCTATCACGGAACCGTTCAGCGGCGTCCCCGCTCGTATCGCGCTCGGGGCTCTCGTCGATCTGTCGATTGCAAAACAAAATGATTGTTTTCAACGAATCGGGATAGTTCTATAAAAAAATTTATGATACTCTACAAATTTCTGAATGCAACTTCAAAATAGATTGTTTTACGAACTATGGCGCATATATGATCTCAGGCGGTAAACAAAACAAATACTTTCGAATGTCAATTGACATATGTCGATTCAGATATTATTCACCTATCAAGCATGTCCGGGGGTGGATTCGATATGGTTTTATCAACGGATGGCTGTCTCGATCCAGTCAACCGGGAATGCGCTCTGGCATAACGATCTACAGAACTGTCACGACTAGGTGGCCTCTTATAGTGATCCAGCCTACAACACAATAATTGCTTAAATTTTAATTTCATATAATTATAAAATACAATTATTATCTCAAACGAGTATCTAAAAAAGGTCTGAAATTTGTAAAAAAATATTTTATTTTGTGCAACATTGATTCTTAAGTATAATTTCGAAAAAGTTACAGTGCGTCCAAAGTTACATAGAAAATTTTTTAGATATATTAAAATCTTTTTAAATTTTTTCCATCTATGTGTAATTGGATAAAAAAAAATATATAGCAGACCTGTCGTTTAGTGTTTGACCAATAATGCCAGGTCGATCCTGAGGACTCAGGACTCTACTATTTCTTCGTAAACTCGTGGAACTCGGTGGCCTCGCCGCATCCATACCATCAGGCTGATATTGCGACGGGTGCGTTTGTTGTGCGTACATCGATTGTGAATTATATTGATTCATCTGGCCAGGCCCATATTGATTGGGTATTGCCGTCTGAAATCAATTTCTTGTTGCTCTAAGAGTTCTCACAAGAAACTACAACCTGATTTTAATCACAAATCGAATAAATACAGGAATGCATCATATTTCAAAATGTTGCTTAAACAGTATCTAGTGTTTTTAAAACATCTTCATTTTTTAAATAAACGATACGTTATCGAAAAATCGAAAAGCTATAGCGTTGTCAAAAAGTCCTGTATTTGTTCAACGTGCATTGTTAGGAGCTACCAAACTTTTGCAGGCTCATCGGATGATGAGTAACGATTAATTGTACATTTCGAGAAAAGAAGTAGTCTTCTTTGATTTAAATCTACTAATTTTCAACTATTTAAAAGTGTTACTCATAGCTCAATTATCATTCAAAATAAAAACTATAAATAAATATAAATACTGAGGTTGTCGATAATTAGTATTGCAAGACTATTAAACGCTTGTTAAACTCATTAATGAAATTAGACTCGCGCGCAGAAACTCATTGAGTTGCTTACACCAAAAAATTGTGCATTATATCGATTTATTTGGGCAAATGTCATGAAATCGTACATAAGCGGCGGATATGAAATTTAGAAAAAAAAAACAGAGAAACATGGCGTAGGCACACAAAACATTCAGTAAATCATAATGAATAAATTGAATTATTGCACGACATAAAAAGCTGCGTGCACGGAAGCCAAGAAGGAGGAAACGCAATATTGCTAGCGGAATCACCTGCTGACTGGGATAAGCCTGCAAATTTTGGAAGTCATGCGACCCAATTGGTTGCTGTTGTTGTTGCTGATAACCAGAATATTGCTCAACCTGAGAAGGATTAGTCGATTGATACTGTGACTGGTATGGGTTGTTCTGAACAAATTGCTGATGCTGCTGGCTGTACTGGTTTGGTTGGTATTGGTTCGGATACTGGCTCGTCGGTATACTGTTCGGATACTGGCTCGTCGGAACTGGGTTCTGCGACATACTCTGCTGCTGATACGAATACTGTTGGTACGGATTTTGACTGATCATCGAGGTTTGCTGCGCGTTCAACTGGTTCATGGACGCCTGGTTCGTCGTCAGCGGTACCTGATTCGGTATCTGATTTTGCATGAGTGGTAACTGATTCTGTGGCAATGGCTTCATACTGGCTCTACGTATCGACTGCATCATGCTGCTGACAGTGTTGTTTGCCGTTGGCATCGCGTTCGTCGTCGTCGTTGTCGCCGTCGTTGTAGAATCGACGGTTAACGAGGCGTTTTTGATCGGCGTGGCGCCGCTGGGTTGGTCCACGCTGGTTGTCTTGTGCAGGATGCTCTTACCTGGCATGGAATCCTGCGGCGGCGGAACATACTTGGGTATCTCTCTGTTCCGTAATCTTTCTAAACCCGGTTGTCGGAAGTCCGGCGCGAACTGTCTCGCCGTCTGTTGCGCCAGTTCGGAGTCTTCTCTGGCGTGTTCGGCAGCGATATCAGCCAATTCCGCCTTACCTCGCGCCGTCGCCGTCCTAGAGATAGCGATATCGGCTTTCTGCAAGGCGATCTTGCTTGCTCGTTGAGCTGCGTTCACCGCCGCCTCTATCCTTTCACGGAACTTGGCTGACCTGATCAGGAAGAGATGCTTCTTTTTCTGACTGGTAATAAGCACGTTATTCTTGTATTTTCCTTCCTCCTTACTGCCGTCACGGAACGTAGTAACGCCATAGCCATATTTGCGATTGTTGAACCATTCGCCTTCATATCGCAACCCGTCACTTCTCTCGGATATGCCGAAACCGGTCCTCTTGTCGTTCTTCCATTCGCCCAAGTACGTCTCAGTTACCGACGCGTCCATTTGTTCGTCCTGCGAATTGATGTTGTGCGATTAACTACGCTTTTTCCGATCATTTTAATTCTTTTTTATTTTTGAAACTATCCTACAAATTACAACTTTTATTGTTAACACTTCTCTTTTAATACGATCGGAATAAGCGAATTTAACGGTAATGGAGAAACGAAATTAAAATCCGATTAGAAGTTTATCGAGTCGCGAAGAAGCTGAAGAACATAAGTACCTACCTCGATGACAAAGGACGCATTACTATCTGTATGAACCGATGCCGAGGCTTGACTTTGCGAGCTCTCGGTCGACATCCACGACGCCGAGCTGGCATTACTTCTGATACTACCACCAGTACCGCGCTTCTCCAAATCTCCCGTACTTCTCTGCTTTCGTATCTTGAGACCCTATTGACAGAATATTCTTCTAGATAATGTCGCAATTTCTGTTTACCGCAAAAATTTCATTCATCATCCCTTCGTGAGAGAAATGTATTACCGAGAGAATGCCCTTCTTCAGGGACTTTTCAGTGAGACTTTTTCTCCGGGCGGGTGGATCGTCACTCCTGGCTTTCAGAACGAATCCCCCTCGGCTGTCGTCTACGCGACGATCCCTCCTGTCGGTAGGTTCCGGCGTTGGGGCAACCACTGGTCCTCCGTCGGCGCTCCTTAATGACGTCAAGGACGCTCTCACTTGCTTCGGAGATTTGTAGTGACTAGCCAAACCGAACGGCGCGCTCGCTCTCACCCCGTATCCATGCCGCATGCCGCGGAGCCATTGGCCTTGATAAGTACCTACAAGATCATCCATGTAACGTTACAGAAATAGAAGCAGGAGTTGGAGACGGGATGTTCTATCGGCGAGTTATACACTATCCTGTTCATTAGGACTGATGGAATTATTTTTCATGGAGTTAACACATAAATTTTTCCACTCAATACATTTTATTTCAAGATTTTCAAGTATTACGTTGAGACATATTACGTATTACGTTAAAGTTTTATCGTCTCTTTATTATTATAAATTCATAAATTAAATAAGTTAGAAATCCGGAGTTTTCTGAAAAGATGATTAAAAAAATTTCTTTCCTCTTTTTTAAATTAAAAAAAAATTGATTAAAGTTAGTGACAATAATTTTTATTGTAACTTTATTTTAAATTCGCTTCGACTTTGCTGTAACCTTATTTTAAATTTTTATTGGACAGAAATATGACAATCTTTCGCACCAGACTAATAATATAATCATTGAAATCAAGTCGTGATTATTCGATGATGATAAAACAACATTTTTGGAATAATCGAGTGAAAAATGCGAGAAATTCGTCAACACGTCAGAAATCGGAAGTAGCACGTCAGTCAATTACGACGAATTCCCGGGGTTGCCTGCACTCGGCAATAAGATATATTGTTTTTGCCAAAACGTGACCGTGTTTCAAAATGTTTCGCGTGAGTCACGATGTACGAGGCGAGCGGTTACGCGCGCCCCGCTCGGGGATGGAATGCGTCCAGTTGCGCGGGTAGGTGCGTGTTTTTTCGGAGAACGTGCGAATTCCGGATCGATGAAAAAATCGTCGGAGAAATTGGACACGGATTCTGAACGAAAGACGCAGCGTGGAGAACGCGTAATTCTTTCCGCAAATATTAACAATATCGCATGTTATTTTTGTGTTTTACGTAGTTTATATTTTTAATAGTCGTCACTATTACATATTATCGCTACCATCTTTTAAGTCAGACCTTATCAATAGCACGCAACTCAGACGTTCCGCTGTGCATACCGTGAGTGAGACCTCTTTCTTTTGAAAGAGCATTATTCTATTCCGTGTTGAATAGCTTGCATCCTGAACAAAATATTGCGGGTGCAATGAAAAGTTTCAGCCGACGACATTTATTGGCATGCAAACCAAGTCAATCGCAACGATGCATACGATGCGTTGACGTTTGGTTGCACTGGAACGAGATGCATCACGCTTTTTTTCTCAGTTCTCTGACACAATTCAGTCGTGAATATATACAAGGTCTCATCGCCATTCATATTAATGACAAATATCTCGAATTTTCAGTTGATAAATTTTTATCTATAATTATTAATTTTTTAAATATTAATATAATAAATTTACTATATATATATATATAATATTTAAAAAACATTTAAAAAATATATAAATGAATACAATAATGAAAATAATTAGATTTGTTCTCTACGTTCCATTTAATGTAAAATCCTTTCGATTTCAATTGATTTCAATTCAATAATCGAATTTATATAAAAATTTGAATATAATGCAAAAAAATACAATACAATATATTATAAAAATAAATATAACTGAACAATATTAAATGAGACATTGGTCCGTTGTTGAAGTTATTGAATTAACATCAAAAATGAAAGAATTTCTCGCAAATGAGGGTCTTTTATTGAATTCTTGCTTTGCAAAATCGCAAATTCAATTCGTCAAGGAATCTGTCATTAACAGGCATATTACGATGTCGACGGGATACCCTATATGGCGACGCCAGGCGTCTCCCCTCTTCGCGACGACTCGAATATTATTTCGCTAGCGTTTAAGCAACTGGGTCACACGGCAGTTTCCCGGCGTTCACACAAGACGCCCAATGTACACGAACCCTCGAAATTGCTGTCGCGGCGGCAACGGTGCCAGTCTGAATGCATATCGTACGTTTTCAATTAATTTTTAGGCACGTCCGCAAACCGTACACCATCGTGAAAAGCGCGCGGGCATATGTGCGCGTGTTTAAACATTATGATTCCCAACTATTTAACGACAGCGAAATCTTTTTGCATTATTTTATGCCTCGTCGAGTCGAGTCAGGGTAATGAATTTTTATTCGGTGATTTTTTCAAGAAGATTGGCACGCGTTGCCTACGCCGTGAATTATTCTTACGGCGTGAAAGAGATCACCGAAGAAGTTATTTCTTCACACATTTTCAGAGAGTAATATAAAAGTTTCTCAATTACTTTTTCTCTCTTCTCACCTCCGATTTTCCAACTCTGATTGTGAGATAAACTCAAAATCATCCCGACACGTCCTCTAATAGTTAGATTTTGGTACATATTTGTTTATATGCAACATGCTCTGTAATTTTACGCGATATTTTCTTCAAAAGCTCTCGAAAGTTTTTCCTGGCATACAGTTAGAAACTCTCTCTTTTTCTTTATTTAAAAGATTTATGATTTTAAGTTTGCCGTATCTATGGATCGATTTAGGAGACATCCACTTTGTGCAGACCGCTCACGTTATCGAGGTCAGTTCGGGTGGTCAGCCGCGTGGAGACGGTCTAGCATGAAAAGTCTCGTGGTCCCTGTGTCCCTCGGAATCTTAACTAATTTCAAATAAATATGAAGACATCTTTCGAAGAAGATGTCGAATCCAACGTAATATCAGTCGAATAGCACTACATAGTAAATACATTGTGGAAAAGTGGATCGCGTCACAATATATCGATTCGCGCGTATCCGTCAGCAACGACCCAGATTAATTATTATCGAGCTTCTAATTCTTATGCTAATCTGTGCGATTTTCAACAGTGTTCTCGTTAAAAATCATTTAATAAGTAAATAGTTTTGTAAATTAATTTCATATCCTCTGGCGATGAGGATCGTTGAGAAAGTTCTCTCTTGATCGGATCGATCTCATGCAAATCAATTACGAATCAGTTGTTGTTTCGGGTTGATATTCGAATACCTAACGATATCCATTTAACATACATTTGCACAACGCATTGTTTTGTGAATTGCATTTAGCAAGGCGTTTTTTTTTTTGCATTTATTTCTCTTGCTGCGATGCGTGTGAAACGATCGATAGTTCCCACAAATTTCATTTCCCGGTAGACTACTGGTAGCGCAAGTCGAGTTTAACGTAGAACGAGTTCAACACGGAATAGGGAGGCCATTCTGGCATATATCTGTCATGTAGAAGGCACAGAAGCCTTTAATCTAACTGGAGCGCGGTTTCTGCCCGTCGATACTCATCGTGAAAAATAAATCGTCAAACTTGGCGTTTTGAAATTTATCGTCAGCGCTTGCTGGTCATTACTTTGCTTGCTTTTTAAAACACTGGATCATGTGGTTACAGATGACCAAACTTTTTGTTAGTGGATTGAGGCCGAGATAGAACGGTCTGTAAAAACAATCTCTGTAGGGTGAACTAAATGTGCTGTACGGTCCTGATTCGCTACATGGCACTGGCTAGTCTGCTTGAAATAGCACGGCCATCTTCCGATGTGGTGGTCGGTTGCACGTGCATCGGGACGCATCTCGGTGTTGGTGAGAATTAGCCGTGCGAGCGTATTTCGGTCCGCAGCCTCCACCAGATCGTCACAAACCACCCTAACGGGTCTGTCGATCGTTCCAACTGTCTTTTAATTATGTGTATCTGTCTACGAAAGAATGTGGAAATTCTAGGAGACGCGGACTAGGACTTTAAAAAAGAAAAGAAGAGAAAAAAAATATCACCGAACAATATCTCCATTTATAATTCATTTATTTGTTTTCGCGTTGCCCCGCATATCGTACAAGTGGACCTCGCAGAGACTTATTCAGAACTCAATGATTAACTTTATGACTAAGAAGAATTTTCTTATGTATAGACACGATTAATAATACAAAAATTACTATTTCCTTCTTTTGCGATCGATCAGATGAATGAGGCGCGCAAGAAATATGGAACAAGAACGCGTCTGGCTGTTTACGTTTACAGCATAATTCACGTAGGACAATAGATATCGGCTAAAATCTAGTTTCGAAAAATTCGGGCTACTTTCTTATTGATTACAATATTTGTGTGTCGTTGCGTCCTATGCGGCTTCGATCCGAGCGCCATGCGTGCTACATGTATGATTACATAGCTGTGCATCGGGTTGCCGAGCATCGTTGCGACAACAAAGTGGCATACTTTTCTTCGTCGCGCGATCTCTCTGGAAAGTTTATCGTTTATATTAGCGATATTACGAGTGGAAAAAAAATTAAATCTCACAATATGAATCGTGCGCTTGATAAAATTTGTATCTTGTTTTCGTCGTAGATAGCTATTCGGACAGACTAGCCGCTTTCGCGCTCGGTCTATCGTTAAGAGCTCTCGATTATTCCGTCCTCGATCCATTGTTATTGTCTTCAGATTCACGGCTGTCCTTGGCATTAATTAAACGCCGTTTAAAATTCGCAGCGACTTTTTTTCGCACGCAACCAGCAGCGGCGGATTCTCGTGTGACGTAAGGCGTGTGACGCCAGGAAAAATCAGGAATAACAGCCGAGCTGTATAAAGTGGGTAAAAGCAGCTCATCAAGGTAACCCACGCTGGTATAATATTAACAGCTCCATATCCCATACACAGTTATTTACATAAAGGGTTGAGGCACGCTCGTACTACTCGCCGGGAGCAAAAAAAAGTAGATTACTCGGCCTTCTGTTACAGGTGCGCGCGTGCGAAAGTGTTCAGCTCTCTCTGTTCCGCTTGTTTTTTAATACGATGCAGAAAGAGACGTCGTTTTCATTGCATATACGACAATCTGATCATTCATGTGATGCGCCGTTTAATTATGCAACAACCTGTCGGACGATTCGCGCGATGTAATTGAGTT